>JANAVB010006398.1:852708-1082708 GCA_029216955.1 Iris pallida | reverse complement strand
TATATATGACTTCCTAAGTATAGGTGTATATAGAAACCTATAACCATTAGCCTATGGCCAAGGTGACTAGCCTATGGCTTGGGGGCTAACCCAATTAACCTAATGGACCTAAAAACACTACTTGTGACCCTTGTTGACTAAGGGTTGACCAAAGTCAACCTTAGGTCAAAGTTGACCTAGTTAACCTAGAATTGACTAGGAATGACCTAAAACAACTAGTTTGACTAGTTTGACTAAAACCCTAACTAGTTGACTAGTGTTGACCTAACTTTGACTAGTTTGATTAAAATATTGACCAGGAGTTGACTTTAACCTAGATTTGACTAACCTTAACTTGTTTGACCTTGTTTGACTTTATTTGACCTAGTATGACTTCCTGTGACCTAGTATGACTTCCTGTGACCTAGTTTGACTATTAGAGTTGACCAGGAGTTGACTTTTGACCAGATTGACCTAGAATCATGTAGTATGCATTGTATACTCTATTTTTACCATTGTGGATACATTGTGACTTGTGTTGCTCTGATTAGGAGCCATACATCTCTCCTCAGGCAGTATATCCTCTTCAGACATTCAGTTATCAGGCGAGTACATTCTCTGACCGTTTCATATTTGCCAGGATTTATATTCTTGCTCTAGATTACTTTACTTGATGCTGACACGATTGTTATCACGGATTGGTACTATATGGATCTTTTTATGAGATGTTATCCCCCTCGAGAGCATCAGATACTTTTGTCACGTGTGTTTCACTTACATCATGTATCTCATGCTTCTATTTTCATGTATCTTCATGTATCAGCTAGTGACTCATGTACTCTCATGATCACCGAGCCTTCATGAATCTTCATGAATCACTCACGTATCATCCAATTATGGGCTTATCACGAATCTTAACGTAACATGAATGGATCCTTGTGTATTGATTGGGGAAACGGGAGAGTAGAAGTGGACATGTGAATAATTCCAAAGTAGTGTAATCATGTGCAAACTCTGTAGTGTAATCATGTATAAATTCTAGCCATTCATATGCCTATCTTGTGCTCTACATCACTAGCCACTTACAGTTCTCTATATACAGTAGATATTTCCTTTACAACTATCTCTTTTGCTACATGTATCTTCCTTCAGCAGTTCCTGTATTTTACTCTATTGCATGCTTTATATTTCCTATCATACTATGCACTGCGTGAGATGTATTGTGCTCGTTCCTGTCCTGACTGGACCTGTTGAAAATATTACAGAGGATGAGGATGAGGCCCTGGTGTCTACCTATTATGGAGCAGGACTAGATGATACTTATGTTGTGGACCCTCAGCAGGATCCACCTGCAGCTGAGGATGCTACCCCAGTAGTCTAGGCTAGTTTAGCTAGTCAGTTTTTTTTTCTGTATTATCATTTTTGTCTCACATCTGAGTTGTATTTTGAGATGTTGAGATATATATACTCTTAGACTTATTGTATTATGAGTTGACATTCTGATGTTATGTTATCCTAGACACTTGGACTTATTTCATCTATTCTACTGTTCTCTTGAGTTACTGTCTATCTATCCATCTTTCATTCTTCTACCCTAGATGTGATTGAGATGTATATTGTTATGTCACCTCCATTCGAAGAGTATAAACTGTACAGATATTTTTATATTGTTAGATGATTGTCCTAGGACAGCGTTCTACCGCCGACACTGCGACGTAGGCTGGACGTACCCACTTCTCGTGCCCTTACTCTAGGGTGCGGGTCGTGACACATGACTATACGAGGATGAGAAGTGAGAATAAAAACTTTTCTTTATATATATATAATTAATCAACCCTTCATATTCCCTATGGAAAACTAAACATCATCAATACAACTTGGGAAGACGAAAAGGAGTTCGAACGTTTCGAGAGAAAATTTTATTATGACAGTTGAGTATTGACCGGCGCCCTTCAAGTCTCAATTCTTGACTTTTCATATTCAAAGTATTTCAAAATTTTTGAAGTCTTTTCAAATTTCGAAAACTTTGAAGGGGGTCTTGTAGGTCCAAAAAATCAAGTTGCACCCATAAAAAAAGCAATGAAAATCAAATGGAGCACCCTTCAAATGAACTGCGCAGGAGACAGACTGCGCAACAAATCAACTGCACGAGGCCGAACCACGCTAACATCCAAGCGCACAATGCTGACGTGGCAACGTCATTATTACCTGACACAAAATTAGATTTTCTGACAACTGACAGACCGAAAAGCGAGGAGTCTGTTCGTTTCTCGAGCCGTGCCGCATTTTAGGACAACTGTACAGCCAGCACAATCTGCTAGCCCAACCGAAGCACAGTCTGCCAGATCCTCTTCAGCGCAGTTCGATTCCAGTGCAGTCTGAAGCTAGCGCAGTTCAAGCAGCGCAATCCATCAAGATAACTGACATTTTATACGTGACCTACATGCCATCAATTGCTCACCACGTGGCAACCGTCTGTACACGACCATGCGTATTTCAATCAAACAATGCCACGCGTCTAATACAGTTGAGCCACGATCGAGTAACTGCCAGCGCAGTTTGCTGTTTGTGCAATCCAGCCTGCACAATCCAGAAATAACTACTAATTAGTTATTTTCCAGAACTCTATAAATAGAGTTTCAAGTCCTTCATTATCAAGGGCAGATCATTCAAGATCATCACAGAGATCAGGAGTTCTTGCCCAAATGCTGCTGCATTCTTCAGAGGCTATCGTCTTCACAGTTCACATCGTCCAAGGGATAAAGCGATCGTCTTCAGATCGGATTCCTATAGTTGTACTTTTTCAGAATTCAATTATAATCTTCTTACAAAGTTTGTGAAATAAAAAAAACTTTTGTTTTTGCAAACAGATGCCCCATCTCGTGCCGAAGCACGGTATCTTCGTTGCAGCCAAATCTTAGGCCCAACATTTTGTGTTCCAACTATACTCACACCTTCAACTAGACTTCCTTGATATACTACACTCAATACTCGACTCAGTCTAAAGGCATACACACGGATCGCCGCCCATGCCGACTCATCTATATGAACTAGTCATTAGCGCCCAGCGCTATAATGGACTCCCTTTTAGCTTTTGATTAGACGGACGCTCCTTGCCAGCACGAGTAGCTAGCTCCGCTGCAAGTCTCCGCTAACCCATACGGTCATCCAGCACAGCTATGAATGTCTCTATCGCAACGGTTTCCATGGGCCGCCTGGGTCGCCGTTCGAGAAACAGTTTATTTTACCTTGTACAAGTTGTCCAATGGCCATGCAAGACTCGACTCAAACTGACGTCTCACACAGTCAATCTACTTCTAGTGTTACCATCTCTTTCAGGGCTAAGTTTAACACTTCTCATATTTGAGACCTTGCCTCAGCGACCCAGTCGCGAGCATTTTTCTTTCTTACCTCAACGACCCAGTCGTAAGCATTCTTCTTTCTTGCCTCATCGACCCAGTCGTGAGCATTCTTCTTTCTTGCCCTATTATTTCACTCAACTCAAGAACAACTATTTGAAACACTTTCCAAACTCAAAAAATTCAACCGTGGCCCGTGCCTTAAAACACTAAGTCCGTGCCATCGTGTTTTTGACCAACTTGAAACTCTATGTGACACCACCGTCCAAGACATACTCTATATGGCAAGCCTTACGATCGTGAGACTATGTGGTTATACCCAGTCGTTGAACTCATAGGACCGTGCTTGCTACTACTCCTGATAGCTTAACGTATCTTGCCTAACTTACTTTGTAAGAACTTGACGAGCAAAAGCTGCGTCAAGCCTTGCATCGTGGGAACGTGCCGTGCACGCATTCGACTTTGAACAACCAAGTTATTTGAGGTGCCTAGACTTATGCCACAAGCCGTACAATATGACTTAACCCGTCGGCGAGCAGAGGCTATGCCACGCCTTGGGCAAAGAGACCGTGCATGCTTTATGAAGCATTTATGCGGACGATGCCTATGAATTTGGCTAACTCTTAGCTTGTGGCGAATACCAACTTTTCCTTCTCCCAAGCCACGGGACGAAGGACCGAGTGTCATTTTCAAAGCATGCCGTGCACCAACTCTAAGACGATCGTTGGACCTTTCCATATTCTAACTCAATTCGACCAGTCGAGATTATTCTCTTATCTATGTTGATTTGTCACTTTTATTATCAAGCCTACTTGTGTGAGTTGAAAACATACGATTTATTATGTGAAGGCAAAGATGAGGCGAGTTCACCGAAACTATCCCACCTGAGCGAGCGGTCGCCTCGACCGAGCGATGTCTTCAAGCAGCCGTTGCAAGGCTAAGTCCGAACGCCGTTAGCGTTCCGATTCCTCCGATTGACTGAGCGGGACGGGGCACTACATCTGGTCGACGCCGAACTACGAGGAGTCGGCAACAGAGCGAGGAGCCCGAGGAGTGCTGGCTGCGTTGATGAAGATGAGGCGGCTCAACGCGGTGGAGGTGAAGGACTCCGGTGGGGCTCTGCTGGTGGTGGTGGCGGCAATGGTGACGCTCCGCCGGGATCGGTCAGTCCAGCCGTGACAGAGAGGAGAGAGGAAGTATGGGAGAGAGAGAGTAGAGAGAAATTATGGAGAGAGAAAAAATGTGATGTGGACTGTTGTCAGAATTTGTATTGGAAAACGTGTAGTATTTATAATAAAATAATTAGTGTGTGTGTGTGGGGAGTGGCATATTAGTAAATAGTAGTAGATCTGGGGGTGTTCTCCATGATAGGACAATGGCAGCATGTGTAATAAAATGTAGATCTGGGGTTATAAAATAAGTTTAGTAACAGATTTTTAAAATTCAGATTTTAAACAGTTTTTCAAACTATTCAATATTCAACAGATTTTTAAACTGCTTAACAGAATTCTAAATTTAATTAAATAACTGCCAACTAAAAATGAGTAAATTATACTACTAATAATCAGTAACTAATTGATAAGGAGAATCAGAATGGCTTTAGAATAGATTAATAGGCTAACAGTGCACGCTGGCCTGGTGGCCCTCCTTGGTCCTCCACTTGGAACAGGAATGTAACTTCCTGCATTACTATATAATAAGCAAATTACAAGTAATAATTATAATAGTAGATCAGAAAATATCAAAGGTACAATAATAATTAAGGTTATTATCCATCTTAATACTAGGATTAAGAATTATAACAAGGGTAACTAAAACTGGACTTATAAACCAAGTTTATAAAATGATACTTCCCAAAATAGAAAAATTAAAAAGATTCCTAAAATTTTCCAAAATTGGTTTAGGGAGTTACAAAAACTTATCTTTAAAGTTCGTGTGCCTTTAATTTTTTCCATTCAAAGATAGTTCCGCGTTTCTTAATTTATTTATTGCAGTGTGCAACTTATATCTAAGACTTGCTATTCTATCATTTGTGACCTATAATTTAGTAAATAATTAAAAAAATATCCAGTTGAACATAACTATTACAACTTTACTTTCAAGATGTGACATTTGCGTCAGTTGTTGTTTGTTTTCTACATAATTAGCATAATAAATATTATTAAAAGTATTATATACATTGTGACAATTATCCGAAAATACTATCAAAGTGTTGGTTAGAACAAGTAGCAGCATTAGAATCGAATCTATGCTCTTTTTTTTAAAGTTGGTAATTAAACAACTAAGCAATTTAAATATCAAATTAACTACTTATATAATATAATATAATATAATATAATATAATATAATATATAAAAAAGTTATCTTAACTTAATTTTCTTTAAAGTTGGATGTAAATTTGTTACAGTTTTGAGGTGGTCGATCAAGTTGAATCCTCAAAAAGCATATTTATCGAACTCTTATGATTTGTTTGCACTTTGATCTCTAAAAAGTAGCTAATTAATCGAATATAACACATGATTGATTACAAATATTAAAAGAGGGAAGAAATTTTGGGAAAAATTTGAATGAATTAATTCCTATTTATAAGAATTTTTCGGGCTCCAAATTACGACAACTACCTTTATAATATAGTTGTTACATGAGTATTTTGGTCATTTCATCAAAATGCCCCCAATTATTGTTCACAAACAGTTAAATAATAAGAGTATTTTGGTAAAAATATCCTCCATAAAGATATGTACGATCTAAACGGCCCGTACATATTTTTCTTACGAGTTTTTTGAACTAATATGTACGTCCAAATAGACAGACATATCCAACGCGAGAATTTTGAAAAAAATTGTATGATCCAAAAAGACAGGTAGATCCAATGTTTGCTATTTCGAGGACGATGCTCAATAGCGGGGATCCCGGTCCCTATATATATAAGGAGGAATCGAAATTTTCGCTCTTAAGCATTCTGAAATGGAAGTATTTTGATTGACTTTTTTAACCGTTCAAATAAGATCAAAATCTAAATAAAAAATGATAGTTTAAGAGTATAATATGAACGGTCAAAAGAACAATCCATCCAACTACTGCTATCTCAGAGAATTAACGTGGAATCCAAATCCCTCCTCTCTCTATATAGGTTTATATATGTATTTATTAATTATTTTTAAATTTGGTAGTCCATTTGATATATATATATATATATATATATATATATATATATATATATATATATATATATATATATTGTCTAGTGGTTAAGAGCAGGGGCGGATCCAAAGGGGAGGTGGGGTGGGCTGGAGCCCACCCCAAAAAAAAATTTCGTTCTTTTTTTTCCTTATAATTTTTTTATTTTTGATTTTTTCTATGAGATAGTCCACTTCTAGCCCACCCTAATTCATTGTAGCCCACCCCAGCTTCAATTTCTGGATCCGCCCCTGGTTAAGAGAGATGCATGCAGCCCAAGTGGTCGGGAGTTCGAGCTCCAGTGGAGGCGAGTTCGCCACAAGTACCCACTGCTTCAATATATATATATATATATATATATATATATATATATATATATATATATATATATATATATATATATATATATATATATATATTTATTTATTGACTTAAGTTTACAATTAAATAATAGTTCAAAGTCCTAAATGAAAACCAGGTGACAAGCTTTTATTAAATATATTATACAAAATCACTTACTATTATTAATCAGTTTCGTACTTTTTTAATAGTTTTCTAGCTGGTTATTTACTATTAAATTACATATGTGCTTTGAGTTCTAATTTATTTATTTATATTTTTTTTATCAATATTCTCTATAGCTTTGCTCACTATACATTATTATTATTAAGCGTTAGTACAAAGTATAGGTTCTTAACTTCCCTTGTTTCTGATTATTATCCAATTATATATAGACTAGGTTATTTATTCTCTCTTATAACTATTAATATATATAAATTAATATGTTATATATATATTTTTTGTGCCTTTGTATTTATAAATTAGGGTAAAGTGCAAAAAACCCCTTGTTAGATGTATACCTTTTGCACTAAAAGACCTTTTAGTCAAGTTTTGCCGTTAAAGACTCCCGCAATTAGTGACTTGCTCGGAATAGGACCTCCCGTCTGAGAGCCGTTGGAAACAGCCATTACTCTCCAAATTTTTTGAAAACTTTTAATGAAACACCCAAAATACCCTTTGCATTTGATCTATTTAAGGCTGAGGATGTTTGGGGCTTGGGAGAAGAGAACGGCCGGGGCTTCCACATTAGCTTGTCGCCACAGTTGCTTGGGGGTTGTACACAAGCCTTAAATTTTTTTTCTGATATTTTCAGTTCTTCTATTTTTGATAATTTATTTCCAAAGTAATTTTTTCTCTTTTCTAATTTTTTTTCCGAACAGATTAATCCAAAGTCGAAGTTATGCCTTCTAGCTCGCAATCTTCGTTCTTACGACATTCAAGTAGAAATCGAGGAAAATTTATTTACTGCCATTGTGGATCAATTAGTCCATTGAAGACTTCGTAGACGCAAGCAAACCCTGGAAGAAGATTCTATGGGTGTGCAAATTTTCCAACAAGTTCTTGTGGATTTCTACTATGGGAGGATGATAAACTTCCAGAGTACTATCAGACTCTAATGTGGAATTTAATGAAAGAATTGAAGGAGCATCGAAGCCAACGTTTAATTTCTTCTAGAGAAGCGACAGTGGCGATGACGACAAGTGAACGAAGGCCATACTTCACCATGCATATTTTGCAATTTGTTTTTGGTTTTGTAACGTGCATAGTTATGTTTAAAAATTTTGTATGACGATTGCAATTGTTGAATGAAGTAAGCTATATGGAAAACATGTTGGTGACATTGTTAGCATACTTCAGTGGCATAAACTGAACCTGAGAGTTCTTATAAAATGAAGAGAGTTCATATAAACTGCAGTAAGCACATAAAGTTCTTGTAACAAAGAAGTTTGGCTCTGCATAAGCACATAAATCTTCAGTAAGCACATATAAAATGAAGAGAGTTTGGCTCTGCAGTAAGCATAAATCTTCAGTAAGCACATTGTTAACAAAGAAGTTTGGCTCTGCAGTAAGCATATAAACTGCAGTAAGTTCATATAAACTGCAGTAAGCACATATAAAATGAAGAGAGAAGTTAAAAACTGCATAAGCACATATTAACTGCATAAGCACAAAAATCTTCAACACATTTTAAGCACATAAATCTTTCAACAAAGAAGTTAAAAACTGCAATATACATTCAGACACATCTTCAACACATATAAACTGCATAAGCACATAAACCTTTCAACAAAGAAGAAAATCTTTAACAAGCCAAACTGCAGATAAGTATCCAACACATAAAGTATACATTGAGACCAACATCCAAACTGCAAACTGCAGATAAGTATCCAACACATAAAGTATACATTGAGACCAACATCCAAACTGCAAACTGCAGATAAGTATCCAACACATCTGAAGCACATCCATACATTCAAGTATACATTGAGACCAACATCCAAACTGTCACGCCCCGCTCCCGCAGGAGCGATCGTCCTCGCTAAGGCGTGATGCCGCACGGGCTTAGGTTGCGTCCGTGCAAGACTAAGTCTAGAAACGGCCGATTTGAGCTAGGCCACATAGTCGCACAGAGTGTCCCCATTTGTAGCGGAAAGTAAATGAACACAAGTTGAAGCGAATTCAAACTCTTTATTAATTTTCAAGAAGTTTACAAGCGGCGCTAGGCCGATATTACAAATCGCTCAAGCTCTCCCTCTCTGAAACATAAAAGGCGTACCAAGTGGCTTACAAGATGGAATGATTCATGGCGATGTTCCGATACATTATGTCCTGTATAGGGTGCTTCAGCTTCTTGCAACGTTCCAAGGCCCCAGAGTTGGCTCCGTGCCTTAACACGTTCTATGGAAGCTCCGCACCCGCCGGCGTCTCCTGCATCCTGCAAGCAGACTGTGGGGTTATCAGTACATTGTTATGCACTAGTGGGGAGGCTAGCTCGCCCACAATGCTATCATTACCAAACATGTTCTATTTACTTTTGTGTACCGTCTATCATTCATTGTCTTTCTAATCTTGCCTTAGGATCATTTACATGGCATATTTCATAGCCTATCTCGTGTTGCCGAATACAAGTGTTGCATGGAATTTTATGCACGACTTATCCATACTTACCGTCCGGTCTTTCCTGTCCAAAGTAAACCAAGTTAGTCAACAATTCATATGTAATAACTTATCGTGATTTACGTAAGCATTCAATGTCAAGGGTGTGTCCCTGCCTCAGGCCTAGCGCGTCGTAGGCGTGTTTCCTAACTCAATTTCACGAAGTACTCTTTATCCTTTGGTGTGTTATATTTCAAGCCTGTTCAGAAGGCACTTAATTTAGTTAACTTAGACCACTTTGTTCAATGCAAGGACTTGCACGTGGATTGCCACCAGCAAAGCCCACTTAACTCTATATGTACCTGTCGCTGGCATCATAAGCCATTTTGGACCCTTTTTCCCTTGGTATTTTGCAACTATTCAGAGCGTGCGACTGGTACACGTTGATAGTGTCTTGAAATACCCTGCACTTACGTCTTCCGGGTGGCCAATCCCCACCCAAGCAACCCGTAAGCCCCCTTTGATTTCCGCCTAGGCCGGCCACGATCCTCCCTTTGATCATGCCGCGGAAATCTCTTATATCTCCCACCTCCCGTATACGAGGGGATTGTCTACGACCATTTCGTATTATTTGACCTTTTTAACTTAACGACTGTCTCTGAGCCGTAGGCTAACCCTTAGCCATAATGCGTTATCGACCAGGTTGGCATCCGTGGAGCGCGGGTAGCGAGCCCCGTTGCACGTGTCCGTCATACCTGTCGCTAACCATTCATTTTTTCCTTATCTTTTATTCATTCTTTCTTTTCACTTGTCCGTTCGTTCGTTGATTCATTCGCGTATTCATTCTTTCATTCGTTGGTTCATTCATTCACTTATCCATTCATTCTTTCATTCACACGTTATGTAACTCCCCATATGGGAGTCGCCTTGTGTCACGCCCCAGAACCAGAATACTGGAGAGCGGGGGCAGACATAGCCAGCTACGTATATGAAATGGAATCCATCTCGCTATACGGTCACGGCTGTCTAGATACATGAGGGTTTATCTACAAGCCAACAGTCTCTTAAGGTCATGAACAAGCCTAGTGTCTCAATCACAAGTAAGTAAAAGTCACAAGATGTATGATCATTAAATATACAATAGTAAGGCGTCCCAAACATTACATATTCAGTTGATCATGAAGCTAGTCGTTACAAAATGTCAGGACTAGCAAGAGTTTAGTCATACATGATCAACCCTAGGATCTGTTAATCATGTTACAGCCCGTAGGCAGACAGTAAGTAAGTACAATCAAGCTAAACAGGTGCTCGTCGGCTAAACACCTCAAAAGAATATTTTTACAAGGGAGTGGGAGAGCAAAATAAAACCCACTCGTTGTCGGGATTCCTTCTAGTATTCACCATCTGGCAGGAAGGTCGGTAGATCCTCTGGAGCTGCTCCGAAATCTGGCTACACAAAACCAGCTGGGTCAGACCTCAGAAAGAGCAAGTGCCACAAAGGAGGCTTCACTTAAGAACTAAAACCAGCAATCAGCACAAGATATAAATAAAAGTAAGAACTGGAAATAAAAAAAATACACCATGATGATATACGACGAGATAACCATGGAACTATTCAGATAACCAGGTTACAACCCATAAACCAAACAAGGACCGGGATTGTAACCCTTCGTCTGAACAGAACTTGGAATTCTCACCATTTATCGGTAAAATAAATACAAGCATTCTGGTCATTCAATAATCTGGAACAGGATCAGGGCAAGACTAGACTGGTTAGACTCCGTCCAATCACTTCATGGCCAAGCAAGAATTACGGCTTGATACTTTAACTAACTAGGGTTGTCACAAGCCTAATTTCTAACAAGATACAGTAAGATTATTCCACAGCCACAAGCCCTGCAGACCATCCAGGTTACCCGGGTTAAAAGATTAGAGTTGAATTCAGGTGGGTACATTATCCAGGAAACGAATGTACCCTTAGGTAGCTTGAAGGGTGCAACACATGACAGTGTGCTGGAAATGTGCCCTACTCGACGGCAGGCTACAGATCCCAAGGCGTGTCCAGGTAACGGGATTGCCTGTAGCTGGAAAATCACGTCATGACTAATGTATTAATCTAGTTATTAGCCTTAGTCCATTTTAGTAGGTACTCCTGACCGTGGTACTCAGGAGTCCCTGTCCTAGACATGATGCAAGACATGACTGGTTTATTTATACAAACACAATCGTCCACGGTGTCCAGATTAATTATACAGGTCATGTCATGTCAGGTAGCCGTCGCAACAACTATTCGAGATAATCATGTCAGGTTATCATGCCAAGTGTACTTGTCAGGAGTGCGCCACGACGGGCGACTATCAGGTCATGTCAGGTTATTATGTCAGGAGTGCACCACTACGGGTCACTATCACGTCATGCTCAATTATCAATTCCAAACATATCAAGTAAATTCGTGATTATCAAGTTCAGGACAAAAGGCGTATAAAATGGACGTTAAATATCTAATAAAATATCAATATACAGGGCTATAGAAGATCCAGGGTAAGTAGGGTCAGGTCCAGTTGCGCCTAAACATCAGGTTGCGCCTGAGTCAGACTGCGTTCAAGTCACGCTACGCTCAAGTCAGGCTACGCTCAAGTCAGGCTACGCTCAAGCCAGGCTACGCTCAAGCCAGGCTACGCTCAAGTCAGGCTACGCTCAAGCCAGGCTACGCTCAAGCCAGGCTACGCTCAAGCCAGGCTACGCTCAAGCCAGGCTACGCTCAAGGCAGGCTACGCTCAAGTCAGGCTACGCTCAAGCCAGGCTACGCTCAAGTCAGGCTACGCTCAAGTCAGGCAGCATATGTACTCCATACGACTCCTCTTTAAGGCAGCGTATGAGGTCCATACGACTCCTCTTCAAGGCAGCGTATGCAAGACGTACATCTCCAAAAGGCAGCGTATGTACTCTATACGACTCCTCATCAAGGCAGCGTATGTACTCCATACGACTCCTCATCAAGGCAGCATATGTAGTCCATACGACTCCTTGCCAAGGCAGCGTATACAAGACATACGTCTCCAAAAGGCAGCGTATGTGTCAGACTGCGCTACGCTAAAGAGCGCGCGCAGCTCAGTGACGCAAGCTAAAAAGCTCGCGCACTGCTCACTGTCTTCTCCAAATCAGCAAGAACTCCATGGTTGAACCCAAAGCTTCAAAAGTCCATAACTTGGTCAAAATAAGTCCAAATCTAACTTTTCAAAGGTCAAAATTGGGTAGAATAAAATTCTCTACAACATTGAACCATCAAAACTTGAAAACAAAGAAGTTTGATATATCAAAACCACCAAAATCCGAAAATAACAAATTTTTAGATCTACAAAAATTAAAGCCTCAAAATGGAAAATGACAAGTTCTAATGTGTCTTAGAAACATGAGGAGAAGCGAATGGAACAATAAAAATAGGCTCTCTTGTGGAAGCAAGTTGCACTTGCCTATGGGGTGTTCTTGGTTGGTGGTGGGTTTAATGGAGAAGGAAGAAGAGATTAATGAAGAGAGAGAAGAAGAATAGGTAATAAATATGAGTGGTGGTGGTAGGTAGGGGGTTCACCCCTTGGTTCATGATGAACCAAGAGCAATCCCAAACCGAACCAAGCCAACCCAAACTAAGAATAAACCAAGTCCAGGGAGGAAATTAAGCAAGGAAATCATGCAATACAAGAATAAATACGTACACGTATTCCAGAAATACATAATACGAACCACAGGCATTACAACTCTACCCACCTTAAAAGAATTCCGTCCTCGAAATTTAATCAAGAGGCTAGAGGAGCAATGACAAGCTACATTAATCACATGCAAGCTATAACTAGGCAGACAATCACTCATTCAAGCAAGGAATCGAAGGCATGAGGCATAAGAAAGACATTATACCTCACGAGTCAAACAAGTCGGGATATCGCGATCGGATATCATCCTCACGCTCCCACGTTGACTCCCCTAAAGAGTGATGACCCCAAGCAACTCGGACTAACCTGATAGTCTTGTTCTTGAGGATCTTCTCTCTCCGGTCCAATATACACACGGGCCTCTCCTCATACGAAAGGTTGGTACCAACAACCAATTCCGAATGATCCAGGATGTAGCTCGGGTCCGAGATATACTGTCGTAATTGGGATACATGGAACACGTCATGCACCTCGCTTAACGACGGTAGAAGAGCGAGACGATATGATACATCTCCTACTCGCTCCAGAATGTCAAATGGTCCTATATACCTAGGACTAAGCTTGCCCCGTACGCTGAAACGAATGACGCCACGGTTAGGCGAAATCCTCAGGAGTACATGATCGTCGACCGAAAACTCGAGAGGGCGTCGATGAGAATCGGCCCAATGGCGCTGGCGATCTTGGGCAACTCGAAGATGATCTCTGACTCGCCTGACCACTTCAACTGTCTGGGCAATCATTTCTGGACCGAGCATCTGTCTCTCTCCAACATCATCCCAGGCTAGCGGAGATCTGCACTTCCTACCATATAGTGCCTCGAACGATGCCATCTGGATACTGGCCTGGAAACTGTTATTGTACGAGAATTCCACCAGGTACAAGTGATCTTCCCATGAACCACCAAAGTTAAGTGTGCAAGACTGTAACATGTCTTCAAGAGTCTGGATCGTGCGCTCCGACTGGCCATCTGTCTGCGGGTGATATGCTGAACTGAACTGGAGATGAGTTTCCAAACTCTCTTGCAAGCTACGCCAAAAGTGCGACGTAAATCTTGAATCTCGGTCCGAGGTGATACTGACTGGCACACCGTACAATCTGACAATCTGCCTGAGGTACATCTCTGCTAACTGAGCCGTCGACTAACCAACTCTGAATGGAAGAAAGTGAGCCATTTTCGTGAGCCTGTCAACTATAACCCAGATAGCATCTCTACCAGCTGGGGATCTAGGTAGTCCAGTCACAAAATCTATGGTCACATGCTCCCACTTCTATTCTGGAATCGGTAAGGGCTGAAGAAGTCCAGCCGGTCTCTGATGTTCGGCTTTAACTTGTTGGCAAACCAAACACCGAGAGACAAACCGAGCTATCTTTCGCTTCATGCCATCCCACCAGAAATGCTGCCAGATATCACGGTACATCTTTGTACTGCCGGGATGGATGGAATACTGCGAACTGTGCGCTTCTGACATGATCTCCTGCCGGATATCTCTGCTGGGTACACAAAGACGCTTACCATATCGAAGTATACCATCCTCATGAATGCATAACTCTGGTCTTCGTCCTGCCTCACACTCTGCTCTGAGTCGCTGAAGCTTGGAATCTGCCGACTGCGCCATCCAGATCCTTTCGACTATAGTGGACTGAACTTGCATACTGGCCATCAAGGCCACACTGGAAGGGAGAACAACTTTAATACCCATCTTCTGAAGATCTGCTAACAGCTCTGGTTGTGCTGTTAGAAAATAAACTCCCGCTCTCCTGCTCAATGCATCCGCAACAACATTGGCCTTCCCAGGATGATACTGCAGGTTGACATCATAATCCACAAGAAGCTCTAGCCACCTTCTCTGACGCATGTTAAGATTCTTCTGGGTGAAAACATACTTCAGGCTCTTGTGGTCGGTGAAAATCTCTATCCTGTCTCCATACAAGTAGTACCTCCACAATTTAAGTACAAATACCACTGCTGCCAGCTCCAAGTCATAGGTTGGGTAATTCCTCTCATTATCACGAAGTTGTCGTGACGCATAAGCTATTACCTTCCCATGTTGCATCAGAACACATCCTAAACCTCTGCCTGAGGCATCACATTACACTGAGAATCCTCCGGTCCCATCTGGAAGCGTGAGAATAAGAGCTGTTATCAGGCCTCGCTTCAACTGCTCAAAAGAACTCTGACACTCTGCTGTCCAAGCAAACTGCGTATCCTTGCGGGTCAACTGCGTCAATGGTGCTGAAATTCGAGCAAAATCCAAAACAAACTGCCGGTAGTAGCCGGCCAATCCAAGAAAACTACGAACCTCTGCAACTGTGTTGGACACTGGCCATGACTCAATAGCCACAATCTTCTGGGGATCTACTTCTACTTCTCCTCGAGTGATGATATGACCCAAGTACGAAATGCGATCGAGCCAGAACTCGCATTTACTGAACTTGGCATATAACTGGTGCTCTCTGAGGATCTGAAGAACTATACGGAGATGCTGCTCATGCTCCGCCTCCCTCTTGCTATAGACCAGAATGTCATCCAAGAACACAATCACAAACTGATCCAAGTAAGGCATGAAGATGCGATTCATGAGGTCCATGAATACTGCCGGCGCATTGGTTGCTCCAAAAGGCATAACAAGGAATTCCCAATGCCCATATCTCGATCTAAAAGCTGTCTTCGGGATGTCCTGCTCTCTGACTCTGATCTGATGATAACCTGAGCGCAAATCAATCTTCGAGAATACTGAAGCCCCCTTGAGTTGATCAAACAAGTCATCTATCCTCGGAAGAGGGTATCTGTTCTTGATTGTCACTGAGTTCAAGGTACGATAATCAACACATAACCTGGACGTACCATCCTTCTTTTTCACAAGAAGCATCGGGGCTCCCCAAGGCGATCCACTAGCACAAATGAATCCCTTGGTTCTGAGTTCTTCAATCATCTTGTACAATATCTCCAACTCTGACGGCGCTATCCTGTAGACTCTCTCTGACACTGGGGCTGTCCCGGGAATCAAGTCTATAGTGAACTCGATCTCCCGCTCCGGAGGCATACCTGGAAGTTCTTCTGGGAAAACATCTGGAAACTCCTCGACTATCCTGAGCAACTGAACTGCTGCTACTGCCATCCACAATACTGGAGGAGATGACTCAACTTCGTCTCGGAAGAAAAAAAACTTCGGCTCGCCTGGAATGCTAAAAACAACCCTGCCAATGTGGCAGTCTATCCTAGCATACTGGTTCCTCAACCAATCCATCCCTAGGACCACATCATAATCGGCCATCGGGAAGTCTATCAATCTAGCGGGGAATTCTCTACCGCTAACTACGATCCGACACGAGAAAAACACTCTATCTACTCCCACAAGTCCGTTACCAGTAAGTATATTAAGCCTTACTGATAATGACTCGGGCTCCAATCCTACCCGTGTCGCGAATCGTGCAGACATAAATGAATGCGATGTACCAGAATCAAATAAAGCTGAAGCTGGAAAGGAGTTGACGAGAATAGTACCTGCCACTATCTCTCCTGGTGCCAATCCTTCCTCCACGGTCATCACCATAGCCTGACCGTGCCCTCGGGGTGCTGGTCCCCTCTGCTAAAATCCTCGCTGCCTGCTCTGACTCTGGGCTTGGACTTGTGCATACTGCTGGGGGTTATGCTGCTGGAACACTTGGGTCTGAGGCGGCAAGGGCCTCGGCAATGGATACTGCTGCTGCTGGACCGGAGCTAGTCCTCTCACCGAAGAGCTAGAAAGGTTGGACGATGATGAACCACCCCTATTCGGGCAGGATCCAACCCTATGGTCTGGTGCTCCACAAGCCAGACACAATCCCTGTGTCCTGCAACATTCTGCCACCACATGGCCTGGCTTCCCATAATGAGAACAACCCACTGTGGAAGATTGCTTCTGCTTCTGCTGCTGAGGGTGCGTCGGAGTTGAATGCTGAACCGACGTTACTGAGGCCGCTCGTCTCGGAGCTCCAATAGTCAAAGCCCTGGCTGCCGGGACTGGTGCTGAAGACTGATTCATCTGGCCGTGAGATCTCTTCCGACCTCCGGCCCTATCCACAATTCTCTGGGAGGTATACTCATGCCTCCGGGCTGCTCTCAAGACTGCATCAAAAGTCTGATGCTTAAACTGCTCAACTGCCAACAAGATCTCCAGGTGAAGTCCCTGCAGGAACCGCTGGGCTCTATCATACTCGGTTGCCACCAAAGTAGGAGCAAACCGACTGAGTCTGGAAAACTCGGCTGTATATCCGTCGACCGTCCTGCCTCCTTGCTTCAGATTGGTAAACCTCGTCTGCAGATCATACCGAGCCACGGCATCGAAATACTTGGTCTAGAATCTCTCTCTGAATACTTTCCAAGCAATGGGTGCTGCTAATCCAATGGCCTGCGCTGCCCACCAGCTGCGGGCAAGATCTAACAACTGCAGGCGCACAACGGCCACCTTCTCGTTCTCTGGGGTCCTGGCTGCTTCTAGAATCACCTCTGTGTCCTGAAGCCATGCATCTGCCGCGATAGCATCTTCACTACCGTCGAAGAATGGAGGGTTCAAGCGCTTGAAGCTGTTGGCCGCGCTGTTACCCTGATGACCACCCCGGGTCAAAGCATCCGTCACTGCCTGGTGCAAGGCATCTCCACGCCGATCTTGGGAAGCTATCAAGGTCCTGACGAGTCCTACCAAAGTGCCGTCATCATGTTCTACAGGTTGAACTGGCTGGACTGGTGGCTCTCCGCCAGAAGGCACGACTCTGGAGGCTACTCCGGAATGCTGGGCTTGATCTCCAGGTTGCTGCTGGTCCGCGGGAGGTGCTCCGCCTTGCTGGTCGGTAGGACCACGAACAATATCGCTGAAGAAGACGACATAGGGAACAAAAAGGAAGGACCAGGACAGATCAACGATACAAGCATATGATCAGGACAAGAATCCAGGGATTCAGAAGATACGAGCAGAGATCAAGGACGAATACTGATTGAGACATCTATTCGGTAAACCCTCACATATCTGGATTTACAAGACCTGCATGGGCCACCACTTAAACCATGTCACGCCCCAGAACCAGAATACTGGAGAGCGGGGGCAGACATAGCCAGCTACGTATATAAAATGGAATCCATCTCGCTATACGGTCACGGCTGTCTAGATACATGAGGGTTTATCTACAAGCCAACAGTCTCTTAAGGTCATGAACAAGCCTAGTGTCTCAATCACAAGCAAGTAAGTAAAAGTCACAAGATATATGATCATTAAATATACAATAGTAAGGCATCCCAAATATTACATATTCAGTTGATCATGAAGCTAGTCGTTACAAAATGTCAGGACTAGCAAGAGTTTAGTCATACATGATCAACCCTAAGATCTGTTAATCATGTTACAGCCCGTAGGCAGACAGTAAGTAAGTACAATCGAGCTAAACAGGTGCTCGTCGGCTAAATGCCTCAAAAGAATATTTTTACAAGGGAGTGGGAGAGCAAAATAAAACCCACTCGTTGCCGGGATTCCTTCTAGTGTTCACCATCTGGCAAAAAGGTCGGTAGATCCTCTGGAGCTGCTCCGAAATCTGGCTACACAAAACCAGCTGGGTCAGACCCCAGAAAGAGCAAGTGCCACAAAGGAGGCTTCACTTAAGAACTAAAACCAGCAATCGGCACAAGATATAAATAAAAGTAAGAACTGGAAATAAAAAAAATACACCAGGATGATATACGACGAGATAACCATGGAACTATTCAGATAACCAGGTTTCAACCCATAAACCAAACAAGGACCGGGGTTGTAACCCTTCGTCTGAACAGAACTTGGAATTCTCACCATTTATCGGTAAAATAAATACAAGCATTCTGGTCATTCAATAATCTGGAACAGGATCAGGGCAAGACTAGACTGGTTAGACTCCGTCCAATCACTTCACGGCCAAGCAAGAATTACGGCTTGATACTTTAACTAACTAGGGTTGTCACAAGCCTAATTTCTAACAAGATGCAGTAAGATTATTCCACAGCCACAAGCCCTGCAGACCATCCAGGTTACCCGGGTTAAAAGATTAGAGTTGAATTCAGGTGGGTACATCGTCCAGGAAACGAATGTACCTTTAGGTAGCTTGAAGGGTGCAACACATGACAGTGTGCTGGAAATGTGCCCTACTCGACGGCAGGCTACAGATCCCAAGGCGTGCCCAGGTAACGGGATTGCCTGTAGCTAAAAAATCTCGTCATGACTAATGTATTAATCTAGTTATTAGCCTTAGTCCATTTTAGTAGTTACTCCTGACCGTGGTACTCAGGAGTCCCTGTCCTAGACATGATGCAAGACAGGACTGGTTTATTTATACAAACACAATCGCCCACGGTGTCCAGATTAATTATACAGGTCATGTCATATCAGGTAGCCGTCGCAACAGCTATTCGAGATAATCATGTCAGGTTATCATGCCAAGTGTACTTGTCAGGAGTGCGCCAAGACGGGCCACTATCAGGTTATGTCAGGTTATTATGTCAGGAGTGTACCACTACGGGTCACTATCACGTCATGCTCAATTATCAATTCCAAACATATCAAGTAAATTCGTAATTATCAAGTTCAGGACAAAAGGCGTATAAAATGGACGTTAAATATCTAATAAAATATCAATATACAGGGCTATAGAAGATCCAGGATAAGTAGGGTCAGGTCCAGTTGCGCCTAAACATCAGGTTGTGCCTGAGTCAGACTGCGCTCAAGTTAGGCTACGCTCAAGTCAGGCTATGCTCAAGCCAGACTACGCTCAAGCCAGGCTACGCTCAAGCCAGGCTACGCTCAAGTCAGGCTACGCTCAAGCCAGGCTACGCTCAAGCCAGGCTACGCTCAAGCCAGGCTACGCTCAAGTCAGGCTACGCTCAAGCCAGGCTACGCTCAAGCCAGGCTACGCTCAAGCCAGGCTACGCTCAAGTCAGGCTACGCTCAAGTCAGGCTATGCAAGACATACGCTTCCAAAAGGCAGCGTATGTACTCCATACGACTCCTCTTCAAGGTAGCGTATGAGGTCCATACGACTCCTCTTCAAGGCAGCGTATGCAAGACATACGTCTCCAAAAGGTAGCGTATGTACTCCATACGACTCCTCATCAAGGCAGCGTATGTACTCCATACGACTCCTCATCAAGACAGCGTATGTGGTCCATACGACTCCTTGCCAAGGCAGCGTATGCAAGACATACGTCTCCAAAAGGCAGCGTATGCGTCAGACTGTGCTACGCTAAAGAGCGCGTGCAGCTCAGTGACGCAAGCTAAAAAGCTCGCGCACTGCTCACTGTCTTCTCCAAATCAGCAAGAACTCCATGGTTGAACCCAAAGCTTCAAAAGTCCATAACTTGGTCAAAATAAGTCCAAATCCAACTTTTCAAAGGTCAAAATTGGGTAGAATAAAATTCTCTACTACATGGAACCATCAAAACTTGAAAACAAAGAAGTTTGATAGATCAAAACTACCAAAATCCAAAAATAACTAATTTCTAGATCTACAAAAATTAAAGCCTCAAAATGAAAAATGATAAGTTCTAATGTGTCTTAGAAACATGAGGAGAAGCTAATGGAACAATAAAAATGGGCTCTCTTGTGGAAGCAAGTTGCACTTACCTAAGGGGTGTTCTTGGTTGGTGGTGGGTTTAATGGAGAAGGAAGAAGAGATTAATGAAGAGAAAGAAGAAGAATAGGTAATAAATATGAGTGGTGGTGGTAGGTAGGGGGTTCACCCCTTAGTTCATGATGAACCAAGAGCAATCCCAAACCAAACCAAGCCAACCCAAACCAAGAATAAACCAAGTCCAGGGAGGAAATTAAGCAAGAAAATCATGCAATACAAGAATAAATACGTACGCGTATTCCAGAAATACATAATACGAACCACAGGCATTACACCTTGGCGACCCATCGGTCCCATAATCTTTCAATGTTGCTATGCTCTACTCGGAACGACTATGTTGATAGTCTTCCCGTTTTATTGTTGTAATCCATTCATTGTTTCATTGTTGAACGCATAAGAAACTCGAAATGTAAGCCCGTGCCTTAGCACGAGCGTGGAGCGCGGTACGAAAGATCTCACTTTTTTTATGTTCTTTTTCATATTCTATACAAGCATACTAGATAGGATTATTCCCTTAGCTAGGTGCGTTGAGTCATTTATTAGCATGTGCGGTATTATTGCCTAGCGATTCTAGCAATAGTGTCCGTATTGTTATGTGTCTAGGCTAAGCAAAGACGGGTTCATCGGAACCACCCACCTTAGCGATGTTCGCATCGGCCGAGCGATACTCCGAGCGTGCCTTTGAAAGTCTAAGTCGGGATTCCTCTTGACGGGCCAATGTAAGCCTTACATCGATTCTTCATCAGGTCGATGCTAACTCTTTGGGTCGACGGCTCGTTCGAGCCGTTGCACTTGCCGTTTGAATCGACATTCCGCTAGGGCGGAGCGGGTCATTACATAGTACACCACTCAAAACAAGTCTCGTCCTTGAGACTTCCTGAGTGCAGGTCATCCTACCATTCCTTTAACTCGTGTCGTCGCATTTCTTAGACAATTCTATTGAACGGCTCTATCGTTCGATGGCATCGAATTATGCTCGGTTATCCTTTCAAGTTTTATGTTGCATGCGTTTGGTGAATTTTATGGAATGACTGTCCATTCATTTTAGACTTGATGGTACTTATTCAATTGTCGTTCATGCGCATCTTAACACCCACTTGTAGTTGCATTCGAGTTCATCATGTCGCTGCATGGGGACTGTGCACATATTCAAGGCGTCCCCCGAATACGTATATTTCAACCAGGCTTAGCGATTAACGAAGTCGGACAAGCTACTCGTGATAGTTTTGATTTGTTGATCGTTTTACTAACTTTGATTTAAAATCGAACTTGCGTGCATCTCACTATCATTTGTCTTGATCCTCGAAATAATCCGATTCGTTTCTCAAGCGTTCTTGTCTACGAAATCAATACGATTTCTTTTTAGCGGAGTCGACCAAGTCTTAAGTACCTTCCGTTCGATTCAAAACCAAGTTTTGCACTATCATCGAGTACGTCTTCCTATCAATGATTCAATTCGTTATCCCAACTTTACTTGCGTATCATCCATTCCTATCATTCGCTTTGTTTGGGGCCAATCTCGTCGTCGTTTACGTACACTCCATGTTCCCCGTCCTACTCTAAGTCTTACTGCCCAAGTCTATCGTCCGTCCAGACGATACTGTAAGGTCAATCGCACACGTTCAATCACTCGACGTAGGGTCGTCCGCCTATCCGCTAGGTCGTCTCACAGGGTCATAGTTACAAGTCAAGTCCGTGGCTCATCGTGCAAGGTCGTTGTACGATGCTCGCCCCAAATCCTATGGTCAAACCATTTGTTCGTTTGTACGGGAGTATTCTCTACCCCAGTTCGTTTCACTCAAATTCCTAAACATCGAGCAACGTTCACCCTATTCGCATCAACATATTTTCCGCTCCAAGTCCGAGCTCGTTTAGGAAAGTCATCCTACGATAGGTTGTCCTCAATCAAATCCTTGACATGTTGATGTCGTGCGTCCGCACTAGCCATTATCGTAATCTATCTCTTCAAGTGTTACCATTCACCTATCCATCCTATCCAATCCACATAGTCGATCACAAGGTCGTCTAGCCTTGCAATATGTCGTGTCCCGATCTCACGCAAGTCTGATTATCCACGGCGGACATGAATCACCACGTCAACGTTCCCGCAGAATAATCGTCCTTATCGGGACGTAACTCTTGCGTTGAGTCTAGACTTACTCATTTTCGATACGCGGATTGGGCCTACTCAATCCTCAACTTTACTTTGCCGTCTATTATATGTCCGATCAATCCTAAAATTTGCCTTCGCTTCAAACCACAAGTCGAAGCAATCAAAATTGCCATGTCAAGGTATTTTGAGTCGATCATTCCCGCTGGACATGAATCACCATGCCAACGCTCACGCGGAACGATCCTCCCAAGTCTGACGTAACGTATGTACGAGGTTGGAGTTGCGCTCGCACAAGACAAGATCGTTGTCGTTGTGGTTATCACCGAATCCTTCAAAATAATAACTTCTAACACGATCATCCTTCATCGAATCAGAGTACCCCCGAGTTATCATACATTGATCTTTGATACGTCTCAATACCATCGATGATGTACATAACCTGACGATCTTTCTTTTACAACGAATTTCGAGTCGTGCAACTTAATTTTCTCAATTCACATTGTCTCGTGCTAACTCTTCATTGAGCAACATCTATTCCAAATCCTTAGCCATTCTCGTATCTCCAAACTAACGTTTTCCATGCACGCTATCTTTCGATCGTGCTATCTTCGATCTCGTCTATGGGTATTTTACCTTAACTCAAGTTTCTATCCCTTCGACTAAATTCAAAATCGCATGCACGATCTTTTATGTTTCCTCGACCAAGTCCTCCATTCGTTTCATCGTTCCGACTCACTATTCAATCGTTTCGTAATTCGTACTACGCATTCTTAATTCGTTCGAACGATATCTCGTTTGAGACTATTGAAGTCAAAACCAACTAAGCGTTACTCGTTCTAAGGCTTTGCGCGATATCATCGCTTGTCGACATACTCGTTCTATCCGCAAATTCTTTAGTCTCGCTCGAATAATTTCTATGTCGTCCATACACCACTCAGGGTTCGAGCCACTCGACTAGTCAACGACACTCGCTCTTATTCTTTTTCGAACCTATCACATACACCACTCGGAGTCAAGTCATTCTACAAATCCTCAAAAGATCATTCGATTTCCAATCGATGTGTTCAATCGCGCGTTCGCCCATTCCTCAAAGTCTAAGAACCATCTTCCGTGCTCGCTTTAGCGTTGGTCAAATAGCGTCTCTATCGACATACATTTTGTTACGCTCCGATCCGGGAAATCGCTCGTCCTCGCTAGATTTTACCCGAATTATCGTCCTCGCTGGGGCGTGATGCCGCACGAGCCTGAAGTTGCGCTCGTGCAAGACAAGATAACAGTTCACATAGTGACTATCTCAAATTCGTAATATAAGCAGCGGAAGGAAACAAAGTATAACACAAGAATCTCTTTTATTCATAATGAACTGAAGATTACAAAGGCTCTGAATAGCCCAACATATATGCCAATTGGCTACAACGCTCATGATCTCTCTAGCTCACAAAGGATTACATTGTCCCATACATTATGCCTCTTTATAGCCACCAAGTAGTCTTCGGCCGAACATCTCCATGTCGCAAGTCCGAACGCCTATGCGGAAGCTCCTCTTGAACGCCAAGGACTCCATACCTCGGCACGTCCAAGCCAAGCACCGTCCCGAGCCGATCATAACCTGAGCCTGCACATAAACTAGTGGAAGATTAGTGCTTTCGTCCTCGCTTCGTACTGATCAAGACCCGCTCGCACCCATACCAAACACTAAATCATTTAGTGGAACATGCATCATTATTGGTGATCTTTCTACTTAGCCTTAGGATCAGTTTCATAGCAATACTTAAACATAGCACATTATCATAAATGTGTCCTATGTCGTGTTCGTGCAGCAGATACAGTTAGCCATAATATGAACGTAAACATAGTGTTCGTGCTCATCTCCGTCCCATATTGCCTAGCCTACACGGGTTAGAACTTAACATAGAATCATATTATTCACGCAACAACCAACCATAAACTTAGACAATGCATAAGGGTCGCAGGCCCTGCACCTGCACCCGACTCTCATCTCAGCCCACCGGCCCTATCTATATGAAGGTCACGGTATTTCGCACCGTAATGGACTTGGCATCTCTTATGTGTAAGCCTACAATCGCTTCGATATGGGTTGCTAGCCCAGTATCCGAAGGATCCCAAACTTACGGATATCATAGCTTATCACAGCACTGGACGGTCGCAATCCGTCCGAATATTGTGCACCATAAATACCACACATAATTCCCTCCTATGCCGAACGGTCCCGGCGCCCCGGCGTAACCGTTCGAGGGAAGCCGTACCCGTGCACGGGCCATCCGAGTCCATTGACCATGTAATACGTATTATAGCATACAAGTCATAACATTCCAACCAAATCCTCCGTCGCATAAACATAGTCTCGATCCATAAACGATTTCCCGTGCCATAAACGGTTTCCCGTGCCATAAACATAATCCACCATTCATATGGGGAGCTCCGTCGGCGTTATTCCCCAACACATCTATATTGATGCACGACGCCCAACGGCTTAGTCATCTCATACTCGTATTCAACGCGTACCATTCGTAAGTTATTCTCATAGCATAATTTCGTAATTACTTAGTCTTTTTCGTAACATAAGTGTCCGAGGGCACGCTCAGCACCGTAATCAATATTCTACGCCTAGTGTTCAATGTTCTCGGAGCCGTGCACACGATGCACATCTCAATATCGTCTTTCAATGTTCTACCATCATTGCCCTACCGTGACTCGTATACTTGATGTACGTCGCTTCGATTGTTTGATTGTTCAATGTTCTATCTTAGTGTTCAACGCATATTTAGATCTTTTATCGCCGAGCCACGCTCGCAAACTCGATAACATCTTACGCATACCATAACATATTTTATTAGGCGTGAAGGAATAGGGAGAGAGAGTCAAGAACCCGCCCACCTTAAGCCAATACGCCTTGCCGCCTCGCCGATTGAAGCGTCTCGCTTCCATAACTCGATCGTATAGCTAACTCCCGGACTTAGCCATTCCTTTGAACTACTCGGTTGATTTGGCCTATCGCGCCCATACCACGATCCGTAATCCAGCATAAAGGCATAGCCTGCACACCAGATCAACCAACATTAGCATTTGCTCAACGGAACTTATCCTTTGCATCGATTCGATTCATAGATTCCAACCGACTCAAAGCTTACCTTTGGCCAACGTAAATCTCGCATCGATTCGTATCGATATTTTATCAGGTCAACGCAACTCTTCGAGTCAACGACTCATCAAAATGTACCGTGCGGAGCGGGGCATTACATAATATACCACTCAAAATCAGGTTCGTCCTTTAACCGAAACCAACACTTAATCCAAGTGCCTCGCTAGATCGTTTCACGATCTCGTACTACTATCGTTGGAATCATACAACTTAGTTTGGATCATACACATATTTTAGGCGTCCCACCAATATATGCATTTCAGCCAAGCTCAGTTGTAGGATATCGGGACAACTAACAAGCTCAACTTAAATCCTCAAGCACCAATCAATCCGTACTCGACTTAGCCAAATCTTAGCGCCTATTCTCAGAATACATCTCGTATGCATTATCCCATAACATGCGATCATCTTCCAAACATCTTGCACATAGCTTAACTCGAAACTACTCGTTCGATCTTATAAGTTTCTCGCTGGCCACCGAACACTCACACTGCATCAAGTCATTGCGCATCCGATCGCAATGATTCTCCACAATGCCTACTCGCCCAACCATTTTCTATCTCTCACATAACTCAAGTCTTTCATCCGATCATTCATAACATTTGGCCTTAATGACATGGACTAAGTCCACATGTCTCCATTTCCTTTGCCTACAATCCGTACTAAGTCTTGCACGCAACTATCCATACATGATTCACATTCTCTCGCTCTATCCATATATTGCGTCTGGGGCTACCCCCGCTAGGTAATTTATCCAGATATCGTGCTTAATCTCTCCCGACACAAGAGGTCAACTTGAGTCTACGATGCTTAAAGGCAACAATCTTTCTGACCCAAGGTCTCTTATGATACGCCTATCTTCGATTCTCAACCAAGTACGAATCCTTTACTCAAACTTCGATTCAATTTTGACTGGTTCATTTCGTAACATAGATCGCGCTCAACACACATAGCCTAACCGTTCTTCAAACTGATCTACGCCACAACTCTTAAGGTCGTTCTACTATTCGTCGCTCTCGCGCATTGTAGAATTCTTGCAATCGCCTTACCGCGTCGCTATGCTAAGCACGTTCCCTCGGTATCTACTCGATCATCGACTAACCAAGTCTACTTATGCACTCATTCGATCGATCATAACTTTTCTCACCATATCGATCCATTCGAAGGCTACTCGCTAACTTACGAAACACGATACTCACTCGCTTAGACTTATCCTCAATATGTACTACCTCATTTCTTATCCTTCTTACGCGACTTCTTTAGGGTCATCCTACGGGACTTTTTACATTCACTTGATTTGGCGGTCAAGTCTTCTCGGGTCATCTGCCCCGAAACTACGCTCGATAATTGAAGATCATCAACGAGGGACAATTACAACGAACCATGCTATATCCTATCGCGGAGCCAAATCAATTCTCGATAATTCCTATGGAACTTTACCCAATCCGACATATCAATCCATAACTTATCTACTCCCGCGTAACTGATGCGTCGTTGCTACTCGAATGACTCATGCGCTTGCGTGCCGTTACTACTCGAATCACTTAGGCACTACCGTTAACAATATCACAACCGAGCAATATTTGTTTGCCTCCATTCGAGTCTATCCACTCATGGCCAATATCTGACATACTTCTAGGCTTATCGCACAATTCTCAATTCCACCTTCGCATCAAACCACGAGTCCATATCAAATTTGTCACGCCTCGCAAGTTCGATCATCCCCGCTGGATGAATCACCATACCAGCGCTCACGCGGAATAATCGTTCTAATTTGATGTGACACATGTGCGAGGCTGGTGTTGCGCTCGCTCAAGACAAGAATGTCAACATAGTGGTGATCCACGAAGCAATCCAGACACTTTCGTTTTCATCCAAGCAATATCCATCCACTCCTAAATTTTCTCGACGCTTTTCCACGGTTATCATCTGAACCTACATCAACTTAACTTGCATCTTATTCATCCAACAACAATGCTCAACATAATTTTCGTTCATTCGATCAGAGTATCCCCGAGTTATTGCATATCGTCTTTGATACGCCTCAATACCATCGTCGACATGCATAACTTGAACATCTTCCTTTCTCATAAGCTCAAACCCGTTGCAATTATTGCCATTATCCGAACTCGAATACGAATCAATTCTCGCACTTATCAAGATCCATTCAGTTGTAACTACTTAACATCGTCGCGTCATAATTTCAAATTCACATATCCATTTTCATATCCCTAACTTGTACTTCCCGATCGTGCCACCGACTCATCGCGCTAACTCAATTTCGTTCGTACGATTTCTTCGTACCTACTCAACACGTTCCGAACAAGTCTTCGTACTAACTCACGTTCATTCGACCGGGTCGACCATTTCCTCAACGTAACATTCCCTCGTTAGGCTCAGCCTATCGTTCGACTCATACTTAACGAACTCTCGTCCGACGTATCCTCCGTGGATATGACTTCACGCGTAATCGTTCGACTCAATTCATCAAAGTATACTTGCATCGACTTCTCTCAAGTCATTCCCACTCAAGTCTTGTACTACTTCGTCCGTTGAGGGCAAACATATCGTAGCAATACAATCGTATCGACGTAACCTATCGCAAGTCACCAAGCGGCTTAACATAGCTATCGCTAAGTGGTATTCCATATACCACTCAGGATCGAGCCTATCGTTATCGATATAATACTTCGCTACACTTGCTCGCATAATTGGTATTGCATATACCACTCGAAATCGAGTCATTACTCGACATCACATTCCGCATAGATCCGACATTTATCTTCCAATCAACTATCCCGTATGGCGATCCTTCCGATCCCAGCTCTAGCGTTAGCTCAAGTTTGGCACACATTCCATCTAACCGTACCATGGCGATCGTATCGATCACACCCGCAACATTCGTTTATTCAAAGCTCAACGCGACATTAGGCCAACATACATGTTCGCCTACTCAACTCGACTCGTTCAAATCGCATCCACGATCTTCCAATCTCGCTCGTTGCAACTCGTGCAACAATTTACTCTCGATACTTAAGGTCATTTCTCAATCTCGTGCAACATATCGCTATCCATCCGCATAGCCATACAACACGTATCATACCATACCGACTCGTTGTGCTGATGCAACGAACGATTCACGACTTACTGCACTCCGTGCAACCAACAACACATAACCATTCGCGTAGCCTCATAATATGCATCGTCTCACATATCGATCCGTTGCACTTCGTGCAACCAACAACACATATCTCCCCGCACTTCGTACGACCAACAACACATAACTCCTCGCACTTCGTGCGACCGACAACACATATATCATTGTACTTCATGCAACCAACATCACCATATTCGTTGCACTTCGTGCAATCAACGACTCATAACTTTCTTACACTTCGAAAAACCATAATCTCGTAATCCGTTGCACTTCGTGCAACCAACACTCCATAAACCAACGTTCTCCGATGGCACCCGGAGATAGCGTGATAGTCACGACATACATGTGGCAGACGTACGCACTTAATATAGACTTATTGTATGGAACATCCAATGTAGCGTCGAGCAGATCCATGAGCCATGCGGTTGCGGAAACAACTTAGAGTCAACTGAATTCGATAGCGAAGCAACTGAGGGTCAAAGAGATTCATGCACGGTCTAGAGGATGGAACCGCTCTGATACCAACTTGTCACGCCCCGATCCGAGAAATCGCTCGTCCTCGCTAGATTTTACCCGAATCATCGTCCTCGCTGGGGCGTGATGCCGCACGAGCCTGGAGTTGCGCTCGTGCAAGGCAAGATAACAGTTCACATAGTGACTATCTCAAATTCGTAACATAAGCAGCGGAATGAAACAAAGTATAACACAAGAATCTCTTTTATTCATAATGAATTGAAGATTACAAAGGCTCTGAATAGCCCAACATATATGCCAATTGGCTACAACGCTCATGATCTCTTTAGCTCACAAAGGATTACATTGTCCCATATATTATGCCTCTTTATAGCCACCAAGTAGTCTTCGGCCGAACATCTCCATGTCGCAAGTCCGAACGCCTATGCGGAAGCTCCTCTTGAACGCCAAGGACTCCATGCCTCGGCACATCCAAGCCAAGCACCGCCCCGAGCCGATCATAACCTGAGCCTGCACATAAACTAGTAGGAGATTAGTGCTTTCATCCTCGCTTCACACTGATCAAGACCCGCTCGCACCCATACCAAACACTAAATCATTTAGTGGAACATGCATCATTATTGGTGATCTTTCTACTTAGCCTTAGGATCAGTTTCATAGCAATACTTAAACATAGCACATTATCATAAATGTGTCCCATGTCGTGTTACTGCAGCAGATACAGTTAGCCATAATATGAACGTAAACATAGTGTTCGTGCTCATCTCCGTCCCATATTGCCTAGCCTGCACGGGTTAGAACTTAACATAGAATCATATCATTCACGCAACAACCAACCATAAACTTAGACCATGCATAAGGGTCGCAGGCCCTGCACCTGCACCCGACTCTCATCTCAGCCCACCGGCCCTATCTATATGAAGGTTACGATGTTTTGCACCGTAATGGACTTGGCATCTTTTATGTGTAAGCCTACAATTGCTTCGATACGGGTTGCTAGCCCAGTATCCAAAGGATCCTAAACTTATGGATATCATAGCTTATCACAGCACTGGACGGTCGTAATCCGTCCGAATGTTGTGTACCATAAATACCACACATAATTCCCTCCTAGGCCGAACGGTTCCGACGCCTCGGCGTAACCGTTCGAGGGAAGCCGTACCCGTGCACGGGCCATCCGAGTCCATTGACCATGCAATACGTATCATAGCATACAAGTCATAATATTCCAACCAAATCCTCCGTCGCATAAACATAGTCTCGATCCATAAACGATTTTCCGTGCCATAAACGGTTTTCCGTGCCATAAACATAATCTACCATTCATATGGGGAGCTCCGTCGGCGTTATGCCCCAACACATCCATATTGATGCACGACGCCCAACGGCTTAGTCATCTCATACTCGTATTCAACGCGTACCATTCGTAAGTTATTCTCATAGCATAATTTCGTAACTACTTAGTCTTTTTCGTAACATAAGTGCCCGAGGGCACGCTCAGCACCGTAATCAATGTTCTACGCCTAGTGTTCAATGTTCTCGGAGCCGTGCACACGATGCACATCTCAATATCGTCTTTCAATGTTCTACCATCATTGCCCTACCGCGACTCGTACACTTGATGCACGTCGCTTCGATTGTTTGATTGTTCAATGTTCTATCTTAGTGTTCAACGCATATTTAGATCTTTCATCGCCGAGCCACGCTCGCTAACTCGATAACATCTTACGCATACCATAACATATTTTATTAGGCGTGAAGGAATAGGGAGAGAGAGTCAAGAACCCACCCACCTTAAGCCAATACGCCTTGCCGCCTCGCCGATTGAAGCGTCTCGCTTCCATAACTCGATCGCATAGCTAACTCCCGGACTTAGCCATTCCTTTGAACTACTCGATTGATTTGGCCTATCGCGCCCATACCATGATCCGTAATCCAGCATAAAGGCATAGCCTGCACACTAGATCAACCAATATTAGCACTTGCTCAACGGAACTTATCCTTTGTATCGATTCGATTCATAGATTCCAACCGACTCAAAGCTTACCTTTGGCCAACGTAACTCTCGCATCGATTCGTATCGATATTTCATCGGGTTAACGCAACTCTTTGAGTAAATGACTCATCATAATGTACCGTGCGGAGTGGGGCATTACACATTCTAAGTCTCACTTATTCTCGTCCGAGCGATAGTCGATCTCGCTCGCAAACTCGTTCGCACCAGAAGGTCTAGGTGCGCGATACTCCGCACAACTTAGCCAAAAGGCTGCGTGTATAGCCATTCCGTTCGAACTATACTCCGGTCTCGTGTACTCGTTCGCTATTGTCAGCGTAAGGTTAATCAGGTACGTACTGCGTTTGCTAACTCTTAGCATTTTGGTTTCTTCCAACTCGAGTCCGTCGCAGTTTGGCATAAAGGCCTTCGCCTATCGATCCCGTTCAACCGAGTACTTGTACGAGCTTTTAAAAATATTAGACTTATTGTATGGAACATCCCAAGGCACAACGAGAGAGAGCGTACACTTCTTTTATTCCAAAACGAGCTTTCAAAACTGAAAGAATCGAAATAAAGTCCAAGGACGTAAAGCCGTGCTCTGATACCAATCTGTCACGCCCCGCACCCGCAGGAGCGATTGTCCTCGCTAAGGCGTGATGCCGCATGGGCTTAGGTTGCGCCCGTGCAAGGCTAAGTCTAGAAACGACCGATTTGAGCTAGGCCACAGAGTCCCACAGAGTGTCCCCATTTGCAGCGGAAAGTAAATGAACACAAATTGAAGCGAATTTAAACTCTTTATTGATTTTCAAGAAGTTTACAAGCGGCGTTAGGTCGATATTACAAATCGCTCAAGCTCTCCCTCTCTGAAACATAAAAGGCGTACCAAGTGGCTTACAAGATAGAATAATTCATGGCGATGTTCCGATACATTATGTCCCGTATAGGGTGCTTCAGCTTCTTGCAACGTTCTAAGGCCCCAGAGTTGGCTCCGCGCCTTAACACGTTCGATGGAAGCTCCGTACCCGCCGGCGTCTCCTGCATCCTGCAAGCAGACTGTAGGGTTATCAATACATTGTTATGCACTGGTGGGGAGGCTAGCTCGCCCACAATGCTATCATTACCAAACACGTTCTATTTACTTTTGTGCACCGTCTATCATTCATTGTCTTTCTAATCTTGCCTTAGGATCATTTACATGGCATATTTTATAGCCTATCTCGTGTTGTCGAATACAAGTGTCGCATGGAATTTTATGCACGACTTACCCATACTTACCGTCCGGTCTTCCCTGTCCAAAGTAAACTAAGTTAGTCAACAATTCATATGTAATAACTTATCGTGATTTACGTAAGCATTCAATGTCAAGGGCGTGTCCCTGCCTCAGGCCTAGCGCGTCGTAGGCGTATTTCCTAACTCAATTTCACGAAGTACTCTTTATCCTTTGGTGTGTTATATTTCAAGCCTGTTCAGAAGGCACTTAATTTAGTTAACTTAGACCACTTTGTTCAATGCAAGGACTTGCACGTGGATTGCCACTAGCAAAGTCTACTTAACTCTATATGCACCGGTCGCTGGCATTACAAGCCATTTTGGACCCTTTTTTCCTTAGTATTTCGTAACTATTTAGAGCGTGCGGCTGGTACACGTTGATAGTGTCTTGAAATACCCTGCACTTACGTCCCCCGGGTGGCCAAGCCCCACCCAGACAACCCGTAAGCCCCCTTTGATTTCTGCCTAGGCCGGCCATGATCCTCCCTTTGATCATGCCGCAAAAATCCCTTATATCTCCCACCTCCCGTATACGAGGGGATTGTCCACGACCATTTCGTATTATTTGTCATTTTTAACTTAACGACTGTCTCTGAGCCGTAGGCTAACCCTTAGCCATAATGCGTTATCGACCAGGTTGGCGTCCGTGGAGCGCGGGTAGCGAGCCCCGTTGCACGTGCCCGTCATACCTGTCGCTAACCATTCCTTTCTTCCTTATCTTTTATTCATTCTTTCTTTCCTTTCTTTTCACTTGTCCGTTCGTTCGTTGATTCATTCACGTATTCATTCTTTCATTCGTTGGTTCATTCATTCACTTATCCATTCATTCTTTCATTTACACGTTAAGCAACTCCCCGTGTGGGAGTCGCCTTGGCGACCCATCGGTCCCATAATCTTTCAATGTTGCTATACTCTACTCGGAACGAATATGTTGATAGTCTTTCCGTTTTATTGTTGTAATCCATTCATTGTTTCATTGTTGAACGCATAAGGAACTCGAAATGTAAGCCCGTGCCTTAGCACGAGCGTGGAGCGCGGTGCGAGAGATCTCACGTTTTCCATGTTCTTTTCCATATTCTATACAAGCATACAAGATGGGATTATTCCCTTAGCTAGGTGCGTTGAGTTATTTATTAGCATGCGCGGTATTATCGCCTAGCGATTCTAGCAATAGTGTCCTTATTATTATGTGTCTAGGCTAAGCAAAGACGGGTTCATCGGAGCCACCCACCTTAGCGATGTTCGCATCGGCCGAGCGATACTCCGAGCGCGCCTTTGAAAGTCTAAGTCGGGATTCCTCTTGACGGGCCAATGTAAGCCTTACATCGATTCTTCATCAGGTCGATGCCAACTCTTCGGGTCGACGGCTCGTTCGAGCCGTTGCACTTGCCGTTTGAACCGGCATTCCGCTAGGGCGGAGCGGGTCATTACACAAACTGTACAGATAAGTACATCCAAACTGAAGCACATCCAAACTGCAGATAAGTATCCAAACTACAGATGAGTATTTCTTCATTGCATTTCTTCACTGGCAGATAAGTGCTTCATTACAGCAGAGCAAAATCGACACAATAATCCTTCGAAAGATTAGCACATCCCAAAATAGAAGCTTGTATACTGCAGGAAAGAAAAGCAGAGTTATAATTGATGAAATGAAGTAAAAGTTGAAAATTAAATGATGAAATGAAGAAGTAGGAACCTGTAGCATGACAAAACGAGGTAGGGACTACAGCCTGACAAAATGAGATAGGGACATTGGCTCAGAGGAGTTAGTGAGGTAGGGACAGTGGCTCAGCAGAGCAAAATAGAGCTGAACACATACATAAGCATAGCACCCCACAGAGTAACAAAATAGAGCAGTTGACACAAAATATGTGTCTTACACTCACATAGAGCAGTTCACACAAACAGAGCACCAGAGCCCCACAAAATAGAGCAGTTCACACAAACAGAGCCCCACCCGCAGAGCCTTACACTCACATAACTCTAAACCATCATTGCCAACTTTCAGAAAGGGTCACCAAAATGATAAAGACCCTTCACTTGTCTACAACCTACGAAAAGATGACAAAGAATAGTAGAAAGACAAACAATATAGTATAGACAAAAAATAGTAGAAAGACAAACAGATGCTGACCTTCATGAATTGGGGGTTGGATCACCATGACAAATATATAGGGTAGACTTAGAAAGCCTAGGCCTACCAGGCTTGGCCTTTGGCACTACCACCTTCTCCTTAAATTCATTTTTGCAGGATCTAGTATTATGTCCAACTGACTTGCAGTTGCCACATGTCACAGTAGCTCTTTTGCATTTTTCTGCATTCTTACTTTCTTTAATCTCATCAGGTTGTTTCTTCCTACTTTTTAGCCTTCTCCCAGTAAGGCTACGAACCACATGAGGGATCATAGGCACAACCCCAGGTATGCGCCTCAGATGCCTCATTGAAAGAGGATTAATTGGCTCTGCATAAGCCATCAAATAGGTGGACTTATGGTAGTACTTGTGCACATAGTCCTCAATTGAATGCCTTTTCTTCTTAAGACATGCAACTGCATGCTCACATGGGATGCCTGTGATTGCCCACACCCTACAAGTGCAAGTCCTAGCTTCTAAGTCAACTGAATCATTGGTTCCCCTTTGAATAACTTCATATTTGTTGAATCTAGAGCCAATGACTACACACCTTTTGGAATCATCTTTCACTTCTTCAAGCTTTTCTGTTACTTTAGGAACAAGTAACCCATCATAAGCTGCCATTTTTTCTCTCTTTTTTTGGAACCTTGCCATTAGCATTCTTCTAATAGTTTCCAACAAACAAATAATAGGCTTGTCCCTTGCTAATAATATGTGTTTATTCCATGATTCACACATATTGTTGCTTGAGAGATCACATTTGGATTCAGACCTGAATCCATGCTTTGACCACTGTGCTGCAGGCAGCTTTTGAAGCCAATCGTAAGCTTGAATGCTTACTTTCTTTATCTTTTCCATTCCAATCTCGAAATCAACTAAGGTGTATGCATTTGAAGCTTCCCATAGAAGATTTCTAAGTTTGTTTCCTGGATGTTTCTTCTTGAAGTTGTCATATACGTGCCTGGCACAAAATCTATGTTCTGCAAGAGGAAGAAGATTATGAAACACATCCAACAAGCCCTTTTGTCTGTCAGAAATCCAAGTGATTGAATTGCCATTTATGGCAAGTGCTTCCAACAGCTGCTCCATGAACCAATTCTATGTTTCTTTGTTTTCTATCTCGACAATCGCCCAAGCAACAGGATAGAAACTGTTATTTCCATCCCTAGCAACAGCACTTAGAAGTTGACCTTTGTATTCTGTCTTCAAGAAACATCCATCAAGACCAATGAATGGTCTGCAACCTTCTTTGAATCCCTTCAGCAGTGCATTCAAGGTGTAAAAAACTCTCACAAATCTTGTTGATTTCCCATCAGGCTCCAGTTCTCCCTTTACCCTAACAACACTTCCAGGATTTGTTTTCATCACCAACATGGCATACTCTCTTATACAAGCATACTGCTCTTGGACATCCCCATCAATCATCTCCAATGCCTTCTTTTTTGCCCTGTGTATTTTATGTCTGGAAACTTCAATCTCCAAATCTTCAGCTATATGAGTTTTAAATCCAACTTTCTTCCAGTCTGGATCATGTCTGAAACCTCTGGATATACCTGTTTGCAAGAAATGTAGAAGTGGCAAAATAACAGTTAACTAATAGCTAACTAATAAGCTAACCTATTACATAAAACCTAACTAACAGTTAACTAACAGTTAACTAAAACCTAACTAACAGTTAACTAAAACCTAACTAACAGTTAACTAAAACCTAAATAATAGTAAAAGTTAACTAAAACCTAACTAACAGTTAACTAAAAGCTAAATAACAGTAGAAGTGGTTATTGTCATGACCCGCACCCAGTTTTCGGATGAGAGTTCGTGAGCAAGCCAGCTACGTATCGAGCGGACTCCAGCCCGACTCGAGTACGTATAAGCTGTCAAAGTCATGGGTATCATGGCAAACAAATCTATATCTCAGTCCACAAGAATATATATGAAACATGAATGAACACTATGTGTCGTGGTCTGCAGCCCACTAGCATGTATGTCGGATTAGACTCCAAGAAATAACATGAGTCTATAAACTGAATCAATAAATATGATATATCATAATGATGAAAGGAAAACACGAGCTGGATGAACTGGATAATAAACATGGTATCAATACTTGAATCTCGCAAGCAATATCATCACATCCGGACCCCACAAGTGTCATAATCATCCGTCATCCAGAGCTGCTAACTAACTCCACGCAATAACTAACCTGAAGAGATCATCAGGTCCTCAGGGGACATAGCAAGATACATAAAAGCATGCCTATCTAGCAGTTTATCATGCAATAAAGGAAATACAAAAATAAACAGGGAAAAACCAATCAGCACGAAAACACGACTATACACGACTGGAAGAACCACTACGCCTAAACGAACTACTGGAGAAGAACAAGAGAACACGATATCACGATGTCAATCGATAACCAATCGAATACTCAAACCCTCGTCCCTAGTATGGACTGGCAGGTTTGAACAACTATTAACTCTCGCCCCTAGTGTGGACTCGCATGCTAGCATCACCCTCGCCCCTAGTGTGGACTCGCAGGTGTGAACCATATACTACTAACCTTCGTCCCTAGTGTGGACTCGCAGGCTAGCATCACCCGCGTCCCTAGTGTGGACTCGCAGGTGTGAACCATATACTACTAACCCTCGTCCCTAGTGTGGACTCGCAGGCTAGCATCACCCTCGTCCCTAGTGTGGACAGATAACTACTAACCCTCGCCCCTAATGTGGACTCGCAGGTTAGCTTAACTACTAACCCTCGTCCCTAATGTGGGCTCGCAGGTTAGCTTAACTACTAACCCTCGCCCCTAGTATGGGCTCGCAGGTTAGTTTCAAGAATTTCAAGACAAGGAGGTAAAGCAGTTCCGTTATGACTTATTCATCCTATGGCACGATGCGACTCAGTCCAAGCACAAGTGATGACACGACACGACCCGATCATGATACACGAGAAGACCAATCTAATATGAACTACAAAGGTAACTATGAACAAGAACTATATATACGTATATCCAATATGAAATACAAAGCTAATTATAAACAAGGCTATATATACACTAGCAGGCATGATATACAAATCACATATAAATAATCAACTAGTAAAAACTGTATAATAATATGTATATGCATATAAATAAACTGTAGAGGGAGGCAAGGTATCTTGCCTGGTGGCAGCACAAAGAACCAATAAGATACCGTCAATTAGTGAGCCAAATAATTCAATATCTCACAATTATCTCCGAAAGCTGTAACAAATATTACCAACATTCTCAGAATAGTCAAATTAGCTAGGATTGCCTGTCCTTAAGTCCAATTCTAGACACAGAGGCAAAACGGTAATTTTAGGCAAAAACGGTGTCCGCCGTTGGACCCGCTTCGCACCAAAAAATGTGCCAGAGTCAATGGTCTCTAAAGTCATCAAACTATATGTCTACGGATCCGGTTTTCCGATACGAACCCAACGGTATGTCCAAATTTGGATTCCGGCGGGCCGTGCACAAAATCGGCCGTTGAATCGGACCGTAGGGCCCGCAAAACGGCGGTCCGATTCCACTGTCTCAGAATTGGACCAAACTTGGCATACAGGACCAGAAAAATGATACGGTCTTGATGGTGCAACTTTTGTCTCGATCTGACGAGCGTACAAAAAGTAATTGGAGAATTTGCACAGAGGCCGATACGGTAAATTTCGACGGATACGTATCAAATTCGTCGCGCACACGCGACCAATTTGAATTTCGTCAAAGTCCAAACGTCCACGAAGCCGTTACGCACCTTTCGATGCTTTCGGTTCGCGACCAAGTCGTCCGATTTGGCGGAACGCACGTGGTATCGGAGTAATTTCAAGTTTTCGAAAACTGTTTTTATGGTTTTTTTCTCGATCTTTCCAAGGGTTTCCTTTACAGGATACACAACTAGAAATTAAACCAATAATGGGGTTTCCATCTCCTATAGGTTTTCATTAGGTCTGTTCAAATAGAATTCGATAATTCGCCATGGATTGGTGGCAATCTACCTTCCAACGTAGCGAAAAAGTTGTCAAAACAGGACATGAATTCTATGGTTTTTCCCGACCTTTGGGAAAATAATTCGACCAAAGTATAATAAAAATCCTAAAAACAGTGGATGGATCTCCTAGTCGATCATGTCTACTAGGCGTAGGGCTTTACGGAAGTGAAAACGGTGGTTCCTACGTCGAGAGAGATGTAAATGAAGTATCATACCTGGATGTGCTGTCGTTGCCCTGTTTCGCGTGCGCTGTCTTCTCGGGTGCGCGCGGCGACCGTCAGCCTCCCTCCGGCGACGTGCCACCGTCGGGGAGGTTGCCCAGTACTGGCGAGTGTCGGGGCGGCACTGTTTAGGGTTTTAGGGTTAGGTTTTTGTCGAAGTCCTCTCGGTTTTACTATATATGCAATGGATGAGGCCGACTGCTGTGATATTGGGTCGGGCTTGGGGACTGCTCGTTTGAGCTGTGAAGGATTGTTCTGCTGAACATGGGAGTGTGGCATGTTGACCTGGGTAGCTACCCCTTTGCGTAGGCTTGGGGGCTCACTGCCTAGGTGGGGGTTCGGTCTCCTGGCAGGCTGTCTGGGCTTGGAGTTTAATTGGGCTGGAATTTGTGTTATATTCCTTTTCTTTAATAAACTCTCTACTTATATATATATATATCATATATATATATATATATATATATATATATATATATATATATATATATATATATATATATATATACTTATATATACATATCCATATGCACATATATTCTTTATATATAACAACTTCCATAAACTCTAAATAAAATGTCCATATTATCTTTTCTAGTGCATATATATAATCTCATTTAACAAGGAAAATAAAATGACCAGTAATATGATTTCATTTAATGATAACAACACCACTAATAATAATGATACTCTTAATAACAACTAAAATTAAATAAACCAATAGTAGTTTTGGTGAACATATCATACACACCCCCTTTATTTTGGCTCCCGGCATCTCGTACCAATATTTCTAAAACGCCATTTGATATTTAATAATATCTATATCGTACGTATAACTAATATTTAGAAAATATTTGTCGATTCCCAAAAATAAATACAAAACATTTGTACATATATAAAATAGGTCTATATGGCCGTCCTTGGTCCCACTTCATGCCTACATGGGCTTGGATTTGGTTCGGGCCCAGTTCGGGCTAAATCGACACTAATGGGTATCCTACAAGTCAATAATATAATTAATAAATAATTAAAATGTTCTATAGGGTTAAGTCGCAACTTGGCCTGGTTTTTCTAGTTAGGACATCACTATGGCTCGGCCTTCCTTGGCATGGCTAATACACTAGTCAAAGTACGCCATTGCACTATCCGTGCCACGATTCCCAGTCGTCTGGTATTTCAAAACTCAATCATGGCTAACGTCGTTGTCACGCCCCGATTCCGTCGAATCGATAGTCGTCCCCCGGGCGTGATGCCGTGCGAACCTAATTTGCGATCGCACAAGGCCAAGTCATAAGGTAATCCGAGACACGAGATCTAAGAGAGTACGCAGACAAATTGATACACATAATAAGTAAAGGAAACTCGAACTTTATTGATAATGAACATCTTTTTACAGACTCCGACACAAGACTCATTGCCGCGCGGGCTACAACATGACTCGATTACAAAAGAGTGCCGATGAGATAGCCGTTCCATACATTGCACACATCCCTCAATATACACAAGTACTCCATTGACCTGGATGGGAGGGACGCTGAGTCATTTTCCTTGGACTGTCGAGAGCCTTCAAAATGTGGAGTCGCTGAGAGATAGTCTTCGACGCACGGTCGAAGCTTCAAAAGTCACGAACGTCGCCTTGCTAGTTGGCACGTCCTTCCTGGCTCACGGGACCTGCAAAGAGCGAGGATCAGCACGAAACACATGTACTGGCGAATGGCTAATTAAATCCAAGCTCTGCATTTGATTCAAGAAGTTTCATAACATGTTTGCTAGCTATTTCAATGATCTTTCTAACCATCCTGTATGATTTGCATGTTAACATGTTTTGAGGCAAGCAACTATCATGTTCATCCCGTGTCCCGTGCACCTGTTAAGTAGTGATAGGGGTTTAAAGGCCACTGGCAATGTCAAGCCATCGCGGACTATAGCATTCGGTTAGACGACGCCCCTTTCGCGTCGGGTAGCGAGCCCTGTGCGAAAGTGCCCGCATAACTCGCACCGATGAAGGGTTGGCGCTGCTACACTCGTTCCTCCCGGGCCGAACCGGTCCCTTGGCCGAGGCAACCGTTCGAGGAACTTCACCTTGTCGACAAGTTGTCCAATGACCGCTTTCTTTGGAACTTAGTTGATTTACTCATTTTTTTCCGTATCGTTGCGATAAGCGTTAATAGATTCATTCGTTGGATTGGCATAGACCAAGTGTAATTGCATAGGGAAGCACGTTTTTCATTTCCAAAACCGACAGTTCGATAACAAGTGTTTCGTGAAGTATCGTGCCACGATTTCACTGATTCTATACTATTATGACAAGCATTTATTTTACTTCACATGTTAAGTTTTTGAAGTAGAGGGACGGGACGAAGGAGGTCAGCCACTCGCCTTAGCTTGCTTCAAGCGAGCGACCGGTTGGCTGCGCTGTCGTCGCCTACGCGATCACCTGCAATCGCATAAGCAACTGATTAGAACACTGTGTATTTCAAAGAATTTCGATATGAATGCGAGCTCGAAAACGCGTCACGAAAACCCATCGAAAGCATTCACAAAAACGAAAGCCAAAGCCAATTCAAGTGCGGCATGAAAACCAGAGCAACGGGAGGTCTCTCCCGACTCAGCCGCAGAGCCAATCCTCGAGGCGCAACCCGCTGAATATGGGACTTGGTTCCGAAGAAGCCATTCCATAACGTGGAATGGATCTTAATTCAACCGTTCCCGTTCGATCGACTCGGCCGATTCCGACCTATCGGTCCCGACCAAATCGATAGCGACAGTGTTCCTTTCTCGCGCACCCCGTGGACGGAGACGGGGCACGATGTAGGGACGGGGCACTACACCATAACCAACTAATAAAAAGTTTCGTCCTCGAAACTTTAAAGATGAAACCTACCTCTACGAGAACAATGAAGGGAATTTATCCTTCATCTCCGATTCAAGCTCCCACGTCGACTCTTCGACCGAGTGGTTCTTCCAGAGGACGCGGACAAGAGGGATCGCTCGATTGTGCAGCAGCTTATCCTTGCGTTCTATGATTCGAACTGGTTCTTCAACGTAGGATAAGTCAGACTTTAGCTCCAGCTGGCCAAAATCCACCACGTGGCTCGGGTCGTGCACGTACTTCCGCAATTGAGAGACATGGAAGACATTGTGAACACCTTCAAGCGCCGGTGGTAGGGCAATTTTATAGGCCACTGGCGCGACCCGTTCAAGTATTTCGAACGGCCCAACGAATCTCGGACTCAGCTTTCCTTTCGCGCCGAACCGACTAACTCTCCGCATGGGCGACACCTTGAGGAATACGTGATCGCCTACTTGAAACTCGAGTGGTCGACGATGAATGTCCGCGTAGCTTTTCTGGCGACTCTGTGCGGTCTTTAATCTTTCCCGAATGAGCTTGACCTTTTCCACAGTCTGTTCTACCAGCTCCGGGCCGAGTATCTGCCGTTCCCCGACTTCATCCCAGCAAATAGGAGATCTGCACTTCCGGCCGTACAAGGCTTCATACGGCGCCATTTGGATGCTGGATTGGTAGCTATTGTTGTATGCAAATTCAGCCAGCGGTAGGTGGACGTCCCAGCTTGATTTGAAGTCGATAGCGCAGAGCCGTAGCATGTCTTCAAGAATCTGGTTGACGCGCTCCGTTTGGCCGTCGGTCTGAGGATGGTAAGCTGAGCTGAACTGCAACTTGGTTCCCAGTGCCGACTGAAGGCTACTCCAGAATCGCGACATGAACCGTGAATCCCGATCAGAGACGATGGATACTGGAACTCCGTGCAGCCGTACTATCTCGTCAAGATAAATCTGCGCCAGACGATCAACGCTCCAAGTAACTTTGATGGCGATAAAGTGCGCTGACTTGGTTAATCGATCGACGATGACCCAGATGGCGTCGTTCCCCCGTGGTGTCTTCGGCATGCCAACAATAAAATCCATAGTGACATGATTCCACTTCCACTCGGGAATAGCGAGGTTCTGCATCTCCCCGCCCGGTCGCTGATGCTCAGCTTTCACCTGCTGACAGGCCATGCATTGCGACACGAAGAGCGCCACATCTCTCTTCATCCCGTGCCACCAAAAGGTCGTGCGGAGGTCCTTATACATTTTGGTACTGCCTGGATGCAAAGTGTATTTCGCATAGTGCGCCTCCGCCAGGATCTCCTTTCTAAGTTCTGAATCGTCCGGAACGCATAGCCTACCCTTCAATCGAAGCACGCCGATTTCGTCTTCCGCAAAGTCGGTCGTCCTGCCTGTCGAAATTAGCTCTCGCACTTTCTTCAGGTACGAATCGTCCGTCTGAGCGGTCTTGATCTTATTCAGCAAGCTCGGCTCCAACTGTAACTTTGCCAACTGCACGTTCCGGAATCTGACTCGGAGCTCGATGCCCATCTCTTCAAGGTCGCGTAGCAGTCGAGGGTTGATGGATAACGAGGCAAGGTACTTCCGACTCAAAGCGTCCGCCACAACATTTCCTTTTCCCGGCGTGTAGTCGATAGTCAAGTCGTAATCCTTGATTAGTTCCAGCCAACGTCTTTGCCGCAAGTTCAGCTCCTTCTGCGTGAATAGATACTTGAGGCTCTTGTGATCGGTATAGATCGTGCACGCCACACCATAGAGATAGTGGCGCCACAATTTCAACGCAAACACAATCGCCGCTAACTCCAAGTCGTGCGTGGGATAATTTTTCTCGTGCGGCTTTAGCTGTCGGGACGCAAAAGATATCACCTTGTTCCGCTGCATCAGCACGCACCCCAAGCCCTGACCGGACGCGTCGCTAAATATCTGGAAACCCTCAGTCCCTTCTGGAAGTGCGAGTATCGGGGCCGAGACGAGCCTCTGCTTCAACTCTTGGAACGCAGCTTCACAGTCGTCTGACCATTCAAAGGCGACTCCTTTCTGGGTGAGGCGAGTCAGAGGCGATGCGATCTTCGCGAAGTCTTTCACGAAGCGTCGGTAGTATCCAGCTAGGCCAAGGAAACTTCGAATCTCGCCGACGGACGCTGGCCGCTTCCAATCAACAACGGCTTCAACTTTCTTTGGGTCGACCGCAATGCCTTCAGCAGAAATGATGTGTCCGAGGAATGCGACGCTGCTAAGCCAGAATTCACATTTGCTTCGCTTCGCGTATAGTTGATTTTCTCGAAGGGTCTGAAGCACGGTCCGCAGATGCTCAGTATGCTGCTGCTTATTCTTCGAGTAGACGAGTATATCGTCGATAAAGACCACTACGAACTTGTCGAGGAAGGGTCGGAACACCCGATTCATTAAATCCATGAAGGCAGCAGGGGCGTTCGTTAGGCCGAACGGCATTACCAGGAACTCGTAATGGCCGTATCGAGTACGGAAGGCAGACTTCGGCACATCGTCCGGCTTGATCTTGAGTTGATGATAACCCGAACGCAGATCAATTTTAGAGAACACCATGGCTCCTTGGAGCTGATCGAACAGATCATCTATGCGGGGCAGGGGATACTTGTTCCGGACGGTGGCTTTATTCAGCTCGCGGTAGTCGATACAAAGACGCATAGAGCCGTCCTTCTTCTTGACAAATAGTACGGGCGCTCCCCACGGCGAGACGCTGGGTCGGATGAATTCCTTGTCGAGCAATTCCTGTAACTGCACTTTGAGTTCTTTAAGCTCTGCAGGGGCCATTCTGTACGGGGTCTTCGAGATCGGTCGAGTGTCGGGGAAGGTATCGATAGTGAACTCAATCTCTCGATCGGGCGGCATGCCGGGCAACTCGTCCGGGAACACATCGGGGAATTCTGCCACAACGTCGGTCTGACCCGCGTTTGCACTATCCTGTCGCATGTCTCGAACGGAAGCCAGATAGCCTTCGCACCCGGAATGCAGCATCCGTCGAGCAGATATCGCAGAGATCACCATGCAGGTCGGCGACGCCTCACCACACGAGTAGCAGAATTCAGGCACTCCCGGTATGCGGAAAGTGACTTTCTTCTCAGCGCAGTCTATGGTTGCGTTGCACGGACCGAGCCAATCCATCCCCAGAATGATGTCGTAGTCTTTAATATTTAGAACTATCGCATCGAGACTGACCTTTTGACCACCTATACAGATGATTCCGTCTCCACAGACTAAACTCGCAGCTAGTGGCATGCCCGACGGGATGTTAACAGTGAGCTCGAGACCGAGCGGTGTCAGGGGAAAATTGTGCTCGGCGGCAAAGTCCGCCGATATGAAACTATGCGTGGCACCTGAATCAAACAATACACGAGCAGGTTTATTATTGAATTGCAGTATACCTGTCACGACTGTGTCAGATGCGTAGACTTCGTCTCGGGTCATGGCGTAGACACGGCCCTGAGCATTAGGGCGACGGTCTTGGCCATTCTGTTGTGTGGTCGGTGGAACCCGAGGTGCTTGGCCTCGGTTTTGTTGATGTTGGGGCGGGCGTTGGGTCGACGCAGCTTCCGGACAGTCCCTTACGAGATGATCTCTTTTGCCGCATGCGAAACAGACTCTGTTCTTAAGTCGGCAGTCGGTGTCCAGGTGCCCGTCCTTGTGGCAGAAATTGCAGACCATCCGTTCCTTCGTCTGGTTGCCGCGATGTTGACGCTTATGTGCGTTGTTGCCTCCCGCATAACTATGGCGTTTGTTATTAGAGTTAACAGCGCCGGTAGTAGTAGGAGGATACTCGGACTCCAGACGGATGGCGTGGTTGAGTGCCTCGCCCACAGTTTTGTATTCCGGCACCGAGACATGTGCACGGATAGTGGAACGCAGGCCCACTACGAATCGCTTTGCTCGGCTTGCAGTAGTAGGAAGATAGTCACCAGCGAACTTGGCCAGTTTGTTGAATTTGGCCGCATATTGTCGTACAGTCATATTCCCTTGCGTCAGCTGCATGAACTCGTTCTCCTTTTCCTGTCGCACGGCTGCAGAAAGATATTCGTTCTCGAACGCATTTCTAAATGTCGCCCATGAGATCGCCGCTGTCTCGTCTTCACGTCGAATAGCCCGCTTCTGCACAGCCCACCAATCGTGCGCGTTCATTCGAAGTAATAGTTGAGCACACGCGACTTTCTTCGGGTCCTCGACATCCAGAAGCTCGAACTTGTCTTCCAGCTCCTCCAACCAGTCGATCGCCACCGCGGGATCTTCTGTGCCGTTGAAGGAAGTGCGGCAGCTTTTAGTGAACTTTGACACGTCGAAGTTGGAACTTCTCGGTGCTGCAGGTGAGAGCACGGGCGCCTCTGGTTCGGCTTCGTTGGATCGAACCGCAGGCTGGGTCACGGCAGGTGTCATCGTTGAGTTGTTGTTGCCGACGACCGACTGTACGATCTGTTGGAGGGTATTCAGCTGCTGCTGCTGCAGCTTGAATTGAGCCTCGAACCGACTCTCAAATTGAGCCTGACGAGCCTCCGCTTGCTGACGATGGAGCTCGTTTTGACGTTGCTGCATTTCAAGCATTTGCAGCATACGTTGCATCGGGTCGCCGGAAGATCCGGCTGCAGTAGGCGTCATTCCCGTTGGGTTAACGGAATGCTCGGGCCTAGAAGCACTCGAGCCGCTCGAAGCGCTCGTCTCGTCTTCCGCCTGAGCTCCCATAGCTGCAGGGAAAAAGGAAGGCAACTCTCGTTAGTTTCAGAAAATATCCTGGGTTCAGCGTATGGAACAACTCTTCTCATCGACACGAGGTCAACGGTCGGAGACTAGAATTCGACACGAGAGGCCAACGACGTAAAGCCGTGCTCTGATACCATTATGTCACGCCCCAATTCCGTCGAATCGATAGTCGTCCCCCGGGCGTGATGCCGTGCGAACCTAATTTGCGATCGCACAAGGCCAAGTCATAAGGTAATCCGAGACACGAGATCTAAGAGAGTACGCAGACAAATTGATACACATAATAAGTAAAGGAAACTCGAACTTTATTGATAATGAACATCTTTTTACAGACTCCGACACAAGACTCATTGCCGCGCGGGCTACAACATGACTCGATTACAAAAGAGTGCCGATGAGATAGCCGTTCCATACATTGCACACATCCCTCAATATACACAAGTACTCCATTGACCTGGATGGGAGGGACGCTGAGTCATTTTCCTTGGACTGTCGAGAGCCTTCAAAATGTGGAGTCGCTGAGAGATAGTCTTCGACGCACGGTCGAAGCTTCAAAAGTCACGAACGTCGCCTTGCTAGTTGGCACGTCCTTCCTGGCTCGCGGGACCTGCAAAGAGCGAGGATCAGCACGAAACACATGTACTGGCGAATGGCTAATTAAATCCAAGCTCTGCATTTGATTCAAGAAGTTTCATAACATGTTTGCTAGCTATTTCAATGATCTTTCTAACCATCCTGTATGATTTGCATGTTAACATGTTTTGAGGCAAGCAACTATCATGTTCATCCCGTGTCCCGTGCACCTGTTAAGTAGTGATAGGGGTTTAAAGGCCACTGGCAATGTCAAGCCATCGCGGACTATAGCATTCGGTTAGACGACGCCCCTTTCGCGTCGGGTAGCGAGCCCTGTGCGAAAGTGCCCGCATAACTCGCGCCGATGAAGGGTTGGCGCTGCTACACTCGTTCCTCCCGGGCCGAACCGGTCCCTTGGCCGAGGCAACCGTTCGAGGAACTTCACCTTGTCGACAAGTTGTCCAATGACCGCTTTCTTTGGAACTTAGTTGATTTACTCATTTTTTTCCGTATCGTTGCGATAAGCGTTAATAGATTCATTCGTTGGATTGGCATAGACCAAGTGTAATTGCATAGGGAAGCACGTTTTTCATTTCCAAAACCGACAGTTCGATAACAAGTGTTTCGTGAAGTATCGTGCCACGATTTCACTGATTCTATACTATTATGACAAGCATTTATTTTACTTCACATGTTGAGTTTTTGAAGTAGAGGGACGGGACGAAGGAGGTCAGCCACTCGCCTTAGCTTGCTTCAAGCGAGCGACCGGTTGGCTGCGCTGTCGTCGCCTACGCGATCACCTGCAATCGCATAAGCAACTGATTAGAACACTGTGTATTTCAAAGAATTTCGATATGAATGCGAGCTCGAAAACGCGTCACGAAAACCCATCGAAAGCATTCACAAAAACGAAAGCCAAAGCCAATTCAAGTGCGGCATGAAAACCAGAGCAACGGGAGGTCTCTCCCGACTCAGCCGCAGAGCCAATCCTCGAGGCGCAACCCGCTGAATATGGGACTTGGTTCCGAAGAAGCCATTCCATAACGTGGAATGGATCTTAATTCAACCGTTCCCGTTCGATCGACTCGGCCGATTTCGACCTATCGGTCCCGACCAAATCGATAGCGACAGTGTTCCTTTCTCGCGCACCCCGTGGACGGAGACGGGGCACGATGTAGGGACGGGGCACTACAGTCGTCTACCGTAATAATTAACTAAATAATTATTTATAAAATCCTAAAAATCACCATTTTAAAAAAAAATTGGGAAAGGAAGTTACAAATCTATCCACCTTAAAAATAATTTCGTCCTCGAAATTCTAATTCATAACTATTCCTTAAAAATCAAAATCGACTATTACCTTAATCTCCTCAATTTAATTTCTCCAAAAATATTTTATAATCCTCTCTAGCCATTTGTAATTATGAAACCTCGAGGACTTCTACCCACCTTCGGTCACACTACTCCTTAAAACATGATCACTAAAATATTGTAATATCCAACTAGTTGCTAACATCACTATCCATAGATATCTAGGGCATATGGCATCTATAATCCCTCAAATCTATAAACAACCAAAACTCAATAATCATGCAATATTGTACTATAACTTAAGAATTTCTGATGAATTCTAGACGGCACGATCATTCGTCACCCCAAAATAGGAAGGGACGAGAATCAATGGTACGGAAAGCAAAAAAGTATAATCGAGAGCAAACATGGAGTTTTCAAGGACGTAGAGAATTTCTAGAGAATTTTTAAGGCAGAGTGGATTGAGATTTCTAAGATTTTAGTCATTGTCGCAGGCTCGTACCAGTACAGTTACGTAATCGGTATGATATACTCTGACCTGCATAGGCCCCCAAAAAAACTTGTCACGACCCGCACCCGGTTTTCGGACGCGAGTTCGTGAGCAAGCCAGCTACGTATCGAGCGGACTCCAGTCCGACCCGAGTACGTATAAGCTGTCAAAGTCATGGGTATCATGGCAAACAAATCTATATCTCAATCCACAAGAATATATATGAAACATGAATGAACACTATGTGTCGTGGTCGCACTAGCATGCATGTCTGATTAGACTCCAAGAAATAACATGAGTATATAAACTAAATCAATAAATATGATATATCATAATGATGAAAGGGAAACATGAGCTGGATGAACTGGATAATAAACATGGTATCAATACTTGAATCCCGCAAGCAATATCATCACATTCGGACCCTACAAGTGTCATAATCATCTGCCATCCAGAGCTGCTAACTAACTCCACGCAATAACTAACCTGAAGAGATCATCAGGTCCTCAGGGGACATAGCAAGATACATAAAAGTATGCCTATCTAGCAGTTTATCATGCAATAAAGGAAATACAAAAATAAACGGGAAAAAACCAATCAGCACGAAAATACGACTATACATGACTGGAAGAACCACTACGCCTAAACGAACTGCTGGAGAAGAACAAGAGATCACGATATCACGATGTCAATGGATAACCAATCGAATACTCAAACCCTCGTCCCTAGTGTGGACTCGCAGGTTTGAACAACTACTAACACTCGCCCCTAGTGTGGACTCGCAGGCTAGCATCACCCTCGTCCCTAGTGTGGACTAGTAGGTGTGAACCATATACTACTAACCCTCGTCCCTAGTGTGGACTCGCAGGCTAGCATCACCCTCGTCCCTAGTGTGGACTCGCAGGTGTGAACCATATACTACTAACCCTCGTTCCTAGTGTGGACTCGCAGGCTAGCATCACCCTCGTCCCTAGTGTGGACTCGCAGGTATGGACAGATAACTACTAACCCTCGCCCCTAATGTGGACTCGCAGGTTAGCTTAACTACTAACCCTCACCCCTAATGTGGGCTCGTAGGTTAGCTTAACTACTAACCCTCGTCCCTAGTATGGGCTCGCAGGTTAGCTTCAATAATTTCAAGGTAAGGCGGTAAAGCAGTTCCGTTATGACTTATTCATCCTATGGCACGATGCGACTCAGTCCAAGCACAAGTGATGACACGACACGACCCGATCACGATACACGAGAAGACCAATCTAATATGAACTACAAAGGAAACTATGAACAAGAACTATATATACGTATATCCAATATGAAATACAAAGCTAATTATAAATAAGGCTATATATACACTAGCAGGCATGATATACAAATCACATATAAATAATCAACTAGTAAAAACTGTATAATAATATATATATATGCATGTAAATAAACTGTAGAGGGAGGCAAGGTATCTTGCCTGGTGACAGCGCAAAGAACCAATAAGATACTGTCAACTGGTGAGCCAAATAATTCAACATCTCACAACTGTCTCCGAAAGCTGCAACAAATATTGCCAACATTCTCAGAATAGTCAAATTAGCTAGGATTGCCTGTCCTTAAGTCCAATTCTGGACACAGGGGCAAAACGATAATTTTAGGCAAAAACGGTATCCGCCGTTGGACCCACTTCGCACCGAAAAGCGTACCAGAGTCAATGGTCTCTAAAGTCGGCAAACTACATGTCTACGGATCCCGTTTTTCGATACGAACCCAACCGTATGTCCAAAGTTGGATTTCGGCGGGCCGTGCACAAAATCGCCCGTTGAATCGGACCGTGGGGCCCGTAAAACGGCGGTCCGATTCCACTGTCTCAGAATTGGACCAAACTTGGCATACAGGACCAAAAAAATGATACGGTCCTGATGGCGTAGGTTTCGTCTCGATCTGACGAGCGTGCACAAAGTAATTAAAGAATTTGTACAGAGACCGATACGGTGAATTTCGACGGATACGTATCAAATTCGTCGCGCACACGCGACCAATTTGAATTTCGTCAAAGCCTGTACGTCCACGAAGTCGTTACGCACCTTTCGATGCTTTCGGTTCGCGACCAAGTCGTCCGGTTTGGCGGAACGCACGTGGTATCGGAGTAATTTCAAGTTTTCGAAAACTGTTTTTATGGTTTTTTTCTCGATCTTTCCAAAGGTTTCCTTTACTGGATACACAACTAGAAATTAAACCAATAATGGGGTTTCCATCTCCTATAGGTTGTCATTAGGTCTGTTCAAATAGAATTCGATAATTCGCCATGGATTGGTGGCAATCTACCTTCCAACGTAGCAGAAAAGTTGTCAAAATAGGACATGAATTCTATGGTTTTTCCCGACCTTTGGGAAAATAATTCGGCCAAAGTATAATAAAAATCCTAAAACCAGTGGATGGATCTCCTAGTCGGTCATGTCTACTAGGCGTAGGGCTTTACGGAATTGAAAACGGTGGTTCCTACGTCGAGAGAGATGTAAACGAAGTATCATACCTGGATGTGCTGTCGTTGCCCTGTTTCGCGTGCGCTGTCTTCTCGGGTGCGCGCGGCGGCCGTCAGCCTCCCTCCGGCGACGCGCCATCGTCGGAGAGGTCGCCCAGTACTGGCGAGGGTCGGGGCGGCACTGTTTAGGGTTTTAGGGTTAGGTTTTTGTCGAAGTCCTCTCGGTTTTACTATATATGCAATGGATGAGGCCGACTGCTGTGATATTGGGTCGGGCTTGGGGACTGCTCGTTTGAGCTGTGAAGGATTGTTCTGCTGAACATGGGAGTGTGGCATGTTGACCTGGGTAGCTAGCCCTTTGCGTGGGCTTGGGGGCTCACTGCCTAGGTGGGGGTTCGGTCTCCTGGCAGGCTGGCTGGGCTTGGAGTTTAATTGGGCTGGAATTTGTGTTATATTCCTTTTCTTTAATAAACTCTCCACTTATATATATATATATATATATATATATATATATATATATATATATATATATATATATATCATATATATATACTTATATATATACATATCCATATGCACATATATTCTTTATATATAACAACTTCCATAAACTCTAAATAAAATGTCCATATTATCTTTTCTAGTGCATATATATAATCTCATTTAACAAGGAAAATAAAATGACCAGTAATATGATTTCATTTAATGATAACCACAACAACACTAATAATAATGATACTCTTAATAACAACTAAAATTAAATGAACTAATAGTAGTTTTGGTGAATACACTAGTCAAAGCACGTCATTGCACTATCCGTGCCACGATTCCCAGTCGTCTGGTATTTCAAAACTCAATCATGGCTAACGTCGTCTACCGTAATAATTAACTAAATAATTATTTATAAAATCCTAAAAATCACCATTTAAAAAAATAAAAATAGAAAAAAATTCGGGAAGAGAAGCTACAGTTATACATGTTTGCAAGAAATATAGAAGTGGCTTGTTTGTTGCTGTCTACCTTGCCACAATTTTTTGCATGTGCAGACTAGAATTTTTTAACTACAAAGTATCCATTTTCACTTACAACACTTCCATGAATCCTCCACTCACATCCTTCAGTTGAACATATAGCTGTGATCCGCCTTCTTTCATTGTGTATAAACTTCATATTGTACTTGTTCTTGATGGCATGGAGCCTCAGAGCACTCTTGAATTCTTCATGTGTAGCAAAATGTTTTCCTACATGAACATCCACATTTTCATCCCTCAACAAACTTTTTTTTAGTCACAACAGGATCTGAAGAACCCAACTCAAAATCTTCATACCCCCAACTGTCTTCTGAGGACTGCACACTGCCCAACTCATCACTGGGATTATACTCAGACTCCTGCTCAATGTCTTCATCAGGTAAAAAACTACTATAGTCAATACCTCCTTGTTCTTCAGCCACTTCTTCTTCACCCACTTGTTCTTCACCTACAGCCACATGTTCTTCACCCACTTGTTGAACAGCCACATGTTCTTCAGACACTTGTTGGACAGCCACATGTTCTTCACCCACTGCTTGAACAGACACATGTTCTTCATCCACATGTTCAAGTGGTACCCCAGTCAAGTTAATGCTTGCCCAATAATCATCATCCATCTTCATTTCCATCTCTATAGCTGCTTCACTAAAATCAGTAATATGTGTCTCATAATCATTGTAATCAATGAGTGACTCATCGAGCTTCCCTAATACATAAAATTTGAGAAGACATGGGTCTGGAAACTTTGCAAAGCAGCTCATTATATCATTGTCACCCAATAATTGTGTCTTCCTTCCATCCACAGGGTCATAGAAGTAAACTTCACAGGGAGCCTGCACCCCAGCACTTGCACATAGGCCATCAAGGTCAAACTAACAGAATTCATCACTAAAAATAAATTCTTTCAGTTCCAATACTACACCACCAACGTATTTGTCACCAACATCAAAGTGACCCCCAACATACATGTGAAGAGCATACTTTGTACCAAACATGTTGTGTTAAAACCTGTACACAATTACAAACTAATAACAAATTAACAACTAATTACATACAGTTACCATTTTCACACTTAGCCATCAAAATTAGGGTTTCCTGTCCACACACTTTGTCCAGTAATTGTGCAGACACAATTACAAATGAAATGAGGTTACACACCAAAATATGGTTACAAACGAAATTAGGGTTCTCCTAAAGTCTTCCCAAACTAGGATTTTTTTTTTCCAAAATTCCTCGTCACGAACAAAATCCTCGTCACAAACAAAAAAATTTCGTGCAAAATTAGGGTTGTCAAACGAAATTAGGGTTTACGAGTATACCTGAATCTCTTCTTCTCCGTCTTCGAATTAGGGTTTCGTGCAAAATTAGGGCTGGAAGAGAGCTTAAGCGTCGAATCACGAACCTCTTCTTCTCCGTCTTCGAATCACGTCGAACTGGAAGAGAGCTTAAGCGTCGAATTGGAAGAAGAAAATTAATCTAATGGGGGGTTTAGCCTATATTAGGGAGGGTATAACGGTCAGTTTACTCGAGAAATAACGTCTGTTACACAAAATTCAGAATTAGGGGGTCTAATGAGCATTTTAGATACGTTTAGGAATATTAAGAGCGTCGGGTCTTTTAGTTGGATGTAAATTTGTTGCAGTTTTGAGGTGGTCGATCAAGTTGAATCCTCAAAAAACAGATTTATCGAACTCTTATGATTTGTTTGCACTTTGATCTCTAAAAAGTAGCTAATTAATCGAACATAACACATGATTGATTGCAAATATTAAAAGAGGGAAGAAATTTTGGGAAAATTTTGAATGAATTAATTCCTATTTATAAGAATTTTTCGGGCTCCAAATGACGACAACTACCTTTATAATATAGTTGTTACATGAGTATTTTGGTCATTTCATCAAAATGCCCCCAATTATTGTTCACAAACGGTTAAATAATAAGAGTATTTTGGTAAAAATATCCTCCATAAAAATATGTACGATCTAAACGGCCCGTACATATTTTTCTTACGAGTTTTTTGAACTAAATATGTACGTCCAAATAGACAGACATATCCAACGCGAGAATTTTGAAAAAAATTGTATGGTCCAAAAAGACAGGTAGATCCAATGTTTGCTATTTCGAGGACGATGCTCAATAGCGGGGATCCCGATCCCTATATATATATAAGGAGGAATCGAAATTTCCGCTCTTAAGCATCCTGAAATAGAAGTATTTTGATTGACTTTTTTAACCGTTCAAATAAGATCAAAATCTAAATAAAAAATGATAGTTTAAGAGTATAATATGAACGGTCAAAAGAACAATCCATCCAACTACTGCTACCTCAGAGAATTAACGTGGAATCCAAATCCCTCCTCTCTCTATATAGGCTTATATATGTATTTATTAATTATTTTTAAATTTGGTAGTCCATTTGATATATATATATATATATATATATATATATATATATATATATATATATATATATATATATATATATATATTGTCTAGTGGTTAATAGCAGGGGCGGATCCAAAGGGGAGGTGGGGTGGAGCCCACCCCAAAAAAAAATTTATTCTTTTTTTTCCTTATAATTTTTTTATTTTTGATTTTTTCTATGGGCTAGTCCACTTCTAGCCCACCCTAATTCATTGTAGCCCACCCCAGCTTCAATTTCTGGATCCGCCCCTGGTTAAGAGAGATGCATGCGGCCCAAGTAGTCGGGAGTTCGAGCTCCAGTGGAGGCGAGTTCGCCACAAGTACCCACTACTTCAATATATATATATATATATATATATATATATATATATATATATATATATATATATATATATATATATATATATATATATATATATATATATATATATATATTGACTTAAGTTTACAATTAAACAATAGTTCAAAGTCCTAAATGAAAACTAGGTGACAAGCTTTTATTAATTATGTTATACAAAATTACTTACTATTATTAATCAGTTTCGTACTTTTTTAATAGTTTTCTAGCTGGTTATTTACTATTAAATTACATATGTGCTTTGAGTTCTAATTTATTTATTTATTTTTTTATCAATATTTTCTATAGCTTTGCTCACTATACATTATTATTATTAAGCGTTAGTACAAAGTATAGGTTCTTAACTTCCCTTGTTTCTGATTATTATCCAATTATATATAGACTAGGTTATTTATTCTCTCTTATAACTATTAATATATATAAATTAATATGTTATATATATATATTTTGTGCCTTTGTATTTATAAATTATTTTGTGCCTTTGATAAAGGCCTTTTGTCAGGCGCAGGTCACTGGCCCAAACTCCTTTATTTCTTTCTTTTTCTCTCTTTTTTTCCTTCTTTTTACGATATCCGACGTAATACACGAGACTTTATGTACAGTGTGTTGTATGTCATCTGGGTCCACTGTTTTCAGTTTTCGTTTGGTTTGCGGAAAGAAAACGAAAGAAAATCAATTCCTTGTTCTTTTCCTTTCCTTAAAAAATTATTATTTTTATCTCTTTTTTTTCCGGTGTTTGGGGAAGATAAGAAAATTAGAATGAACTGTGAATTCCCTATAGTGAATACTTGGTTGGATGGAGGAACCATTTTTTCTTTGACAACCAAACATAGGAATGAAATAACTTTATTTTTTTAACTCCATGATTCCGACAACCAAACGAGGCCTTATTATTGAATTGGTTTTTTTTTATTTTTTTTTGAAAAAAGATAGTTATGACCGGAAATCAATTTTTTTACCACTCGGGCCACATGTCTTCTCACTACTACTAGGCTAGAGGGTATTGAACTGTTTCTGTGTGGCCATCTCTCTTTTGAGTCGGCATTCTTCAAACATAGAAATTCATAAGATATAGTAGTGTTTGTGCAATTGTCAGTTTCTTAACCGTTTTTGCACATGTAAGAGTGACATTGGTGGGGCCAAATACAATGCACACGTGCCAAGGGTTTGCAATGGCCTGCATGTCATTGAGAAAGACGCCGGTGATTTAAGCCTTTAAGGGTCCTAGGCTAAGAGCATCTCCAACCCTATTGTCTTGTTAAGTGTTGTGAGTCTTAGGTGGTTCCTATGTGGCATGAGCCATAAGACAATGTCTTGTTTATGTGGCAAAATTATATCTCAAAAGACAATGAGATAGAAAAACTCTCTCCAATGCAAAAGTATTGAGGAGACAATAAAAATTATTTTTTCCAACTTCCAAGACAACTTTTAAGACTACTCATCTTCTTTCTTTTTTCTAATATTTTTTATTCATAATTGATGACATGGAAGAGAAGACATTGTCAAGTGCATTGTCTAGAACAAGACAATCAACTTCACAATGTCTTCTTTAATTTTTGCCACATAAGCTTCACAATTGACTTGACAATTGCATTGGAGAAGAACTTTTGAATAAAATTTTGTCATTCCTATGTGGCAACAACTTTTTTCCAAAGTCACAATAGGGTTGGAGATGCTCTGAGCATCTCCAACCCTATTGTCTTGTTTTGTGTTGTGAATCCTATGTGGCATGAGGCAGAAGACAATGTCTTTCCTATATGGCAAGATAATATTCACACAAGACAATGAGATAAAAATGTGTTCTCCAATGCAAAAGTTTGAGAAGACAATAAAATTACTTTTTTTTTCAACTTCCAAGACAACTTTTTCACTTATTCTTTTTTTTATATATATTTTTATTCATCATTGATGATATGGACATAAAATTATTGTGAAGTGCATTGTCTAGATCTAGACAACCAACTTCACATTCTCCTTGCCATGTCAACTTGACAATTTATTTCACATTTGCATTGGAGAAGTACTTTTGAAAAAATGTTTGTCATTCCTATGTGGCAACCATTTTTTCCAAACTCACAATAGGGTTGGAGATGCTCTAAGTCGAGCATTTCTCAATTCGTAAAGACTAAAGTTGCTACTTTACTCTTCTTGTCATTTTGGTGTTATTGCGACCGAAAATATAGTTGCTATTGCACTTCGTTAGATTGTCCATTCATTTCCACGCCTAATCTACTTTCCAATAGAAGGATTTGAAGTTAGAAATTTGGAAATCCAGGTACACAATACATTCATTTCCAGGACCACATTAAGCCAAAGAGGGAATATAAATGGCATCCCCGCACAGGCTAAATTATCATAATGATACCCTAATTATAACATTCGGATATTTTTGGTACATGCTTGCTATTGACACCCCAATTTGATAAATTGATCTTTTGAAGTACATTTCGTCAATTTTGATACACATTGAAACCCTTTCAAAAACATATCTTGCAGTACAAAAAGCAAATTTTAAACATTTGTATTCTAATATATTCTTTTAAATTGATCTTGATGGCTTCAAAATTGACGAAATACAATTCAAAAGAATCAATTGTGATGCCAAAATTGAATAGTGGGAAGTTAATGTGCCAAAAATGTTCAAACGCTATAGATGAGGTGTCATTAGGATAATTTAGCCATCCCACGTCGAAGCCAAGTTAAATTCTTACATGGGATGGGAAAGGAGTAGATCTTTCCAACCATATAAGGGAGCAAATCTACATCCATGGTTGGGACAGGTACTGCTTCAATTAGGACACTACACAAACAACAAAAGAAAGGCATCTGTAAAAATTGGCTGCCTCATCCAAAAGGATGCACCGATATTTGGATCCTTTATCAACCTTCCAATCAAGGCTCTAATGGAATTCAATATGTGAGCAAAAGAACCAGAAAGAGTGTGAATTCAAAACGATGGCATACACAGATATTGTATATCTATACTGAATATGATCCCTATTCATACATTACAGAAGAATATAGCAACAGTAATGAAGACAAAGATACAAGGGGAAAACAAATTGAAAGAAGACGACGACGAAGAAATTATGTAGAAAGATTGTCAGCATGGGCTGCATGTGGAAATGGAGACGAGTTGCATCTTGATTGCAAGCCCAACTATTCACAATCATATAATTTCCTTGATGAATGTAGTGGCAGTGGATAAAAGCAGCTCGATCATGCAAGCTATCGATGTTTTCTGAATAACCACCCAATGTACCAAACAGGTTTTCATCTGCACTGATGGTAGAATCTACTGGATAACACATTCACATCTCTGGTTTAATTCGTACTCAAATGCATCGTCATCGGATGAGCTGTCATCGTCGCTACAAAATTTATAGAAGCACAATATCAGAAAAGACCAACTTCAAATTCAGTTGCAAATAGGGCATGATAGTTTCTTATTTCTATCAAAGCACAACTGTGAGAAAGAAAAAAAACATCATCAAGAGGAAAACTAACCTTGCGACTTTCAGCCAAAAACTACTAATGTCTTTAACATCAGAATATGCAACTCAAAGGACACTACAGCTCAAGGCATCTGTTATTAGTTAACGAAGAACAATAACTAGTCACGAGAAAGTTTTTGTGACATTCCATTTTCTAAGACTAACGAACACATAACCAAAGAAAACATGAAAAAGACGGATAATCCCTCTAAATCTAATAATTTATCCCTGAACCAGGCTGCACGAGAAAACCCCTGACCTTGCTATCAGTGTACAAGGTTTCAATGAAGCATTCCACATTTATGGCTCAGCAGACTACCATACCAAAATTTCGTAGTATAAAGTGAGAGTTTTCTCATTATTCTTTAGTATCTTTAGTTGCAAGTTGGAACGGTCCACCATAAGCAATGTCACGGCATTCCGATCAATTGAATAATGACTACAGATATAATACAGTTTTGAGCAGCAATCTTCTACAGTTCTACACCTACATCTAGGCGTCCCCGCTGCATATGGTACATCTAAGTACTCGAAGCATACATAGGGTCGCGACCTTACTGAAATCCTCGAGACTGGCAACTTCTGTCTTCAAGATTAACCTATACACACCGTATATTATGAGCTCTGATCTGAAACATGATCATGAACGCTCATAGCGACCGGTGCCGCGGTGGAGCAGGCAGGGACAATTGAAGCCAAGGGAGGCCAAGGCCTCAGCCCAATCTTAAAAGACATGATAGTGGGCCCACGATCACAAAATTGTTTCTCATGTTGGGGTCCACATTCTCAAACAAAATTCTCATGTTGGCTTGCCTCTGCTCTCCAATTTAAGTCAATTTTTTTCCTTTTTAATATAATAGAGTTGGTTATAGTGTGTGTGTGTGTGTAGCTAACGGACGCAAAAAAATTGGTAAGAGGGGCAAACAAATTTTGATCATGGGACCACAACTCGTAGCATCCTGTTGTGCCTTGCGACAACACTGATGTTGTTGTGATAACACTAAAGTGCATTCTAGAAGCATTGCAATACCCTTGTCACTCAGCAACAACATTATGATGTTGTTGCGACAAATAATGTGGTGATGGTGAGCAACAACATTGCAATAAAAGCAATTTGAACTTTTCAAAGTGAGTAGCGGATGGATTTGAAAAGTATAAGGAGTTAACAACACCTAACTAATTTGTCGAATATCTTCTGAAAATACTTCTGTCCTTTAGGGATATATAGTAAATTTTGTTCTCAAATTTGAGAGGACCTCAAGTAGCGTATCCATATAAATAACATACTGCTAAACTCAATAATCAACATACCTGGGGGCATCCAAGAAGTCTGTAACTTACTTACATGCACTACATCATGCTATATTGATGGTGTTCCAAGTACAACCTCCAACAATCACGTCACAAAAATGGTTGCCACATACCCACTTGAATTTCGGATATGCTAAGATCTTTTCAGCTCCCTATTGTTCTTGTTTTGCTGCATATTCATCATCATGCTAAACAAAAAGCTGGCCATCTGTATTCTTATCTGTCTTAAAGACATCAATCGAGTTTTTTCTTCACCCCCCTATTCTAATCATCAACCAGAACAATACTTCAGCTGAAGATACCTGGAGAAATGTCTCTTTACCTCATACGTAAAGCTACCAAAATAGCATTGGCTTGATTAAGTTTCAGGATGATGAGCAGACTGAAGAGGTTAAGGTGTTGATTAAACCATAAGTGGCTCTAGAATAGGTTGAGTTTCTGCAATTATCAAGGAATAGAATCGAGTGCATTCCAGTGATAATTACATGACATGTAGATGTAGTAATAGCTTAATCCAATTTGTGGTAGTTGAGAGATACACCAGGTTGTAGAACGTGTTGGTGCAGGCATCCATGGTATCTCTCGCATTGAGTTATAGAGATGGACGAAGAGAGTTGCACACAACCTCTAAAATAGAAGTGCACTCACAATCAAATTTGTAATCCTTTAGTGAGGAGGGTCTTTGTTCATGTTCTTGAGCATGCATCCACCAAGTATGATCTGTCTAGCCTACTTAGAGTTAGAGGAGGCAATGGAAATTTTTATTTCTTTCAATGAGCTGCTGCCACCCAATAGGAAGTTGAACTATGTGATAAAATGTAGGAAAAAAAACTCTAGAATCCATGTCTATAGTATCAAGCACTTCTAGCATGATCCTCTCATATTTTGTAGGGTTGGTCGAGCTTGCTGTGGTGGATCATGAGCAGTAGGCAGTGATGCAGCAATAACTGGAGCCGGTGCGGTACAGGTGCAATGGCATGTGCTGGCAATGGGGGATTTTATTGATAAGAAATAAATATAAATAAATAAATAAATTGAAAAAAATAGAAAATTCGTAAAAAAAAAAAAAAGGAACCCTAGGCCTCGGACTCATGCCCCTTTACATAGGAGGTGTAAGCGAAAACCAACTTTGGTAACTAAATCTTATCTTGTGTGAGAACTAATATTTAAAATGGTATATATATATATAAGGAACCTACTTTCTTTTTGTGCCCCCCAAAATTTTGGTGCCCCGGACGGCCGCCATGCTTGCCCTATGCCACGGCCGGCCCTGAGCCTTCGCAAGGTGTGGTCGAGAAGACATACCAAATCTACTTGAGGCAATGGTAGTAAAGACTTCAATGATCATTTATAACCACCAAAAACTATCCACACTTGCCTATTAAATATGTATTCAAGCAAAGACAAAACCATTCATTAGCTTGAGGGGGCTTAACCCCCCTCTATAGTTAAAAATATAAATTAATATAGATCCCTAGAAAGGGTACTTCCAATAGATATTCAACAAATTTGTTAGATTTTGTAACTCCAACTTTTCAAATACATCCTCTATTCACCTTGAAACATTATAAGCATTTTATTGCAATTTTGTTGCTCACCATATTGTTTGTCGCAAGAACGGTGGTACCGCGAGGGTATTCGACTGCTTCTACAATGCACTTTCGCGTTCTCGCGACCACATTGTTTTGTTGTCGCAATGCAGAACACGATGTTAAGATTGCAACACACTTCTTTACCTCCTTTGTATTCCCCCTTTGTCCAAAATTCTTGGGTTCACCCCTGTGTTCGAAGGAAGAATGGAAAGGGGAAAACCAAGTTCAAGTGAACAATAAAATTGGATTACTGTACACATGAACAATAACCCTTCACAAGAATCATAATCTAATTCCTACTTTCTCTCTCAAAAAATAGACTAGACTTTTCTAACTCAATCCTAGTTCAACTGATTGATTATACTAAAAAGTGTTCTATAAGACACCCTACCACATCTAGAATTCCGAATTTTATACTTGTAAATAACACCTACAATTACTAAAATCCATATAGAACTCCTTAAGTTTTGCATAATTTTTATACTATAAATATTGACCAAAAGCTAATCTAAGCTTAATCGCACGCCTCACGCTAACTTACAATGATGCCTCACGATAACTTACACAGCATCAATTAGTCTTGGTCCTTCGATTAAAGAATTTGAGACATCGTTAATAGAGCCAACTTCTGTTGTTTGGGGCGATGCGTTCACAACTTTTACTACATCTGTAGATGTAATCTGGATAAAAATTGCGGAGGTGGAGAAAAACTGGATGGTTCGGAAACTTTAACAAGGTTGCCACTAGGATTATCAATGAGTCACATTCAGCTTGGAAGTATATAAAATTTAAATTCAAATCCTATAAGGTTTCCAGGTTAGATCAAATCCTATTCCTTCTTATGGGTTCGGCTCTAATCTCAGATTTTATATAGTTGTACAATAAGTTCCTTGGGAGTATTTCTTATATAATCACTTAAATTCAAGGCATGCAAACTATAATATAAGATCAAGTTTACATTTTTTTTTTTTACTTTTTCAGTAATAATCTAGATCATAGTTACCTGGTACACCAAAATACCCATTGAACCACGTCGAGTGTACCGGTACACGGTACACATAGGCGATTGTGATCATCAAATTTCATGTTCCAAATCATTGTGTATTATTTCTCACTTTCTATGAAGTTTTTTATGTGTTGTTTTGAAGTTGAGTTTTTATTTTAAAGAAGTTGAACAGTTGCAGCCATGAATACTTCAAACTTTAATTTTAATAGTTGGATGTCAAGAGATGATTGACTAGTTTACTTTTCCAATCTTCATTATGAATATTCATTAAGAAAGAATAAGAATCTCACTGTAAACATCAGAACAAAAAACAAAGTAAAGTAAAACATTGGGAATAAGAGAATCTCGGTAACCAAGATATTTTCCCTACATACTAGAAAATAAGACTGATAACTCAAGGTCCTAACAACTATATAAGATGTGAACTTTTCTATCTTATTGCTTCAAATAAAGTTATGAGTTCCAATTTTGTTATGTATCCATATAATGGACTCATTAAATTATATATTAAACTCAAAACTCAAAACGGCCCAACTAGTATTTTAAAGCGTACCATCAACCGAATTAGCGAACCAACTAAGCCTACCCTGTCGGTACCAAAAATATATACAAGTGGCGTACCCCATTCCCGAACCCGTACCATAATCCACAATGTACCATTGTTCAGGTAACCATGATCTAGATGGTTTTCACCTTTGATACATGCTCATGAAACATTATCAAGTCTTACAATTTGATAGAGCATTCATAATCTACTAAATATGTTGTGATAAAGTAAATAGTTGGTATACATAAATTAGTGTGGTGTTTCAGGTCAGATAAGGTCATATCCAAACCCTATTTAATAAAGAATTTCAGGTTTATATTGAAATATTAACCCAATAGGTTGCCAATAGCCAGATTCGGTTCTCCATTTCCATTGACAACCCTAGGTGCCATCTTGTCACTGACAAATTTCATATGCACCAATCATATGTTGCCATCTCAAGTCTCAACTTTCATACAACAGAAGCATTCCGTTGTTTGGTACGATTCTTCACAAAAAGAAAAGGTTACGCTTATGTTAATTGCAGGTGGACATGCTAGAGTTCACAATAGTTGCATATTACAAGTAAATGCATTCAAGATTCCGTACCACATTTATGAATTCAGCAAGCCGGATTACCAAACGGTTCCTTCATGACAATCATGTTATAATACTAGTCCTGGCTTCAAGGGAAAACAATTTCACAAGAAGCTATCAAAACGTGCGATTTTGTCGTAGTCTATGAAATTGAATAAGTACAATAGAAATCTCTATAAAACGACAAAGCTACCACCGATACGAAATCGATTCTAAAGGTTTTCTTCTACAAATGATTGGAGAAAGAGGAATGAGTAGTGTGAGTACAGAGAAGAGAAGTTACAGAATAAAAAACTTAGTCAACCAAATATTAAGTTCTTTTATCAAGCCCATGTATCTTAATTATTTGAATGTTAAACTCCTGATAAAACAAGTGCACTTCTGTCGACGAAAAACATTAAAAACTTGAAATATAAATCTTAAACTGCAATAGTCTCTCCTTATTACTTCTACATTTTTCACATCCAGAGCTTGTCCAACTTCTAAACATTCCTCAGCATTTGATCTTTCTAGCTATCCCCCCTCTATCAGAGATAAGCAATCAAACACACAAGGCATAGAATCCTACCTATGCTATGAAGCACGGATACTCCAACTAGAAAGGCGTACCCGTAGCGGGTACTGGTACTCCTTGCTTACTGGGTACTTACCACAGAAATATCCAAAATTTTATTTTATTTTTAATTATAATTTTGGTACTTCCTATACAAGTCATTCAATATCTTTTAAAATATATCTTTGGTACTTTTTTTAGAAATCAAGTTTCTTAATTTTTTAACTTAAACTACATAGTTTTAGAGTAAAATTCACTATAGCGAAGAAATTTAGAGTCTTAGTTTTAACTTTTAAGTTATGAAGATGCAATATATATACACACACACCTTACCGTGCCGTGGATTTTTAGAAATTTCCATATCGACGTACCGGGTACTCGTATTGGTACCTATGCTTCATAGATCTTATGTAAAACGATGCAACTTATTGCATAAACTTAGAACTGATATCTTGGAACATAAAATACCCCATAACATATTGGTTTAAATATAGGCTTAATTGCAACTTGATACCCTTAACTATTTCAGTTTTCCAACTTGATACCATAAACTTTTTTTTTGTAACAACTTGATACCCTGAAAAAAAAAAAAAAAAATTGGACAAAAATACCCATAATCTAAACTTAAAAGTTAAAACTACACCTCTCCCCCTCCCAACCCCCCCCCCCGTCTCCCCCCTCCGGCTACCCGCCCGCCCCACGGCCCCCTTTTAGCCACCCGCCCGCCCCACGGCCCCCCTCTGGCCACCCACCCGCATGGCCCCTCTCGACCCCCACTGCCACCCGCCCACCCCCCACACCCTTCCCCCTACAGCCACCGCGCGCATCCGGAGAGAGGGAGGGCAGTGGTGCAGCCGGGGTGGGTGGGACGGCGGAAGGGCAGCGGGGGGGGGGGGGGTTGGGGGGACGTGGTCGAGGGTGGCTGGAGGGGGCAGGGTGGGGAGTGGTGAGCCGGCAGGGGGGAGGAGGAGAGGGGTTGGGTTCGGTAGGAAAGTGAAGGGGAGGGGTAATTTTGTCATTTTTGAAAGTTTGGGTATCAAATTGAAAATATTAAATAGTTGATGGTATCAAGTTGTCGAATAAAAAAGTTTAGGTATCAAGCTGAAAAACAGGAATAGTTGAGGGTATCAAGTTGCAAGTAAGCCTTAAATATATAAAATGGGGGAATTTTACTCCAAATTTTGGGAAGCTTGAGGTTTCTGAATGTGTTGCATGTTTAATAGTCTTAAGGCAATTCTTTCTGGTTCCCTTTCTCCAACTGCAACAACACTATCTCTCCACAACACAATGCAGCAGACAGAGAAACGGCTTGTCAAACCATACTCCAAGTAGTGTGTACTGTTGATTGATTGATTGATTTTGTAGAATTATTGAGCATGCAAAAGATATTTAAACTATTACATATGCCACATGGACAAAAATTATGGCTAGTAAATAACAGAGGGTTTCTCGAAAAGGCAAGGGCGGCCAGGGCAACCGCCCAGGGCCCCATGAAATATGAGGGCCCAAAAAAATTAATTTGAACATATATATTAATAATCTTGTATCTAAAATAGAACCAATATGTAACATGATCCTTTTTTGTCACAAAACAATTGTGGTGTAGTGGTTAGTATTTTAAACATGTATGTTAGAGGTCCTAGGTTCAATTCTTGGTTGTAACATTTTTTAAATTTTACTTGTATTTCAATTTTTTTATATTATATATGGGCCCTATTTTTGAAAGTTTGCCTAGGGCCCCCATGAACTCAGGGCCGGCCCTGTCAAAAGGCTTTGAACATTTTCAGTTATTCTCGCATGTATCAGACCTATGATATGATAATTGTGCAGCTGTATGACTAACCTTCTTCTTTAGATAAAGATACTACAATGTTTCATCAAAATTAAATGAAAGATGTCTTTCTGTTTGCATGTGTGTGTGTGTGTGTGTGTGTGTTTGTGTTTATCTGCATATGTGCATGTGAAGGCTTGTGTATATATGAATACCAAATGGAGGAAGGTACAGATCACTTTGGCTAACCATGGCTGGGAATAATAACAGGTCACATAGATGCAAATTCAAATATTACTTTCCATTCTACGATACGAAAAGCAAAGGGTAGGTTGGCATCTATGTATAATGCAGAATGCATAAACGAATGAACCCTAGAGAAAGTACATATTAATAAACCAAAGATATTTTGTGTTTACCAACAGCCGTCAGGTATGTAAACAAATCCAGGTGTAGGGTGAGTTACAACTGTGTACAACATTCAAGGAAAAAAGTTCAATCATAAACATATTGACTGAAAATTATTGCCCAATTAGCATGTCAAACCTATATGAATTTTTGCTTATTTTCAAACTGATAAGAAGGACATTATTATCAATATTGTGGAAATGGAAACAGATTATTTATGTTGATGATAGAGATTATTTGTGTTGATTGGTACCTGGGTTCAAATTCTCTTATCTCAACAAGCTCTCTTCCACATGAATCTGTCCACCGTACTTTTCTCCTTGGAGCACAATTAACATCCCTTTGCACCTCCTTTATAGAGTTGCATGCATGATCACCTTCACCATCTGTTGAGGAACATCTTGTCAACGGCTTCTTCAGGCTGCTCTCTAGACAGACCTTACTCTCACTCTCATCAGAAGTGGCCCCAATGGTACGGCCTTTCCCCCTATCAGTAATACAAGGAACTGGTGGAGTTACCGACTGATTAACAAGGTCCACTTTAGAAGGTGGTTGGCTATCTGCTCCAGCGGATGCACGGGCGAAGCAGGCGAGGAATGTGCATCCGCGGAAGATTCGCTTTCTTCTAGAAGCCAGCTGAAGATAAGGGTCAGCTTTTTGCTCCACCAACTGGACTGATTCCACGGCAGAACTCTCATGTATATCTTTTTGCTCCTTCGACCAAGGAGAAGAAAGAGTGAGACCTTTGCTATAACCTGAAGCTGATGAACCAAAAGTATTTCCACCACTTATCTGGGACCTATAAAGAAGATCCCTCCTACAATATGGTTATCTTTTGAGGTCATATTGGTCTTCTCTTCAAAACAAGGCCACCGACCTTCAAAGAACTATAAAGTACAAGCAGGTAAGCTTTCAGAAAAGTTGAACAAATAGTGTGTATTGTTACCAAAGTATATAGGGCAAAAAAATTGCTATTGATCTTCACATAACCATTAAATCATGTTCTTGTAAAGAGGAAAAATTATGTAGAGTTCAAGAGCATTATCAACTTGATGCATCCATTTTTCCTAGATTGATCCACATCATCCTACAAATCAATTTGGCATCTCTATAAGTGACTTGAGATGATAATCTGCTCTTAGGACTTCTCACTTCCCCAAACAATATGATGAACAAAGTTTCTAGAAAGAATATAAAAGTTGTTTGCCATCAGCGCACTGGAATATTCCATAGAAAGAAAGGTAGATTTGCAAACAAAGACAGAACAATAAGAAAAACAAAGGAATACAAAATGGTTACAAACTACCCAAGGCCTTGAAACGGATAAAGAGCATGTATTCTTGCGAATAGATTAACGTTCCAATTTCCGTTGATAATGCTATTGTCATTGAAAATGGTTACAAACTCCTCAAGCCTTCAAATTGTCCTGTATAAGGACTTCTTGATGCAACACAGCTTAGTGACATTTGAGGGATGATTCATCTTTGTTGCACGGACATGAATACAACGAGATACACACAAGACAACATGCACATGACACTGATTTTGGTGTGTGCGAGTGAATTGAATAGTGTTTGTTTAGTGCCTGGAGACGGTTATTGCACGGACACTGCACCTATTTGAAGTGTCCACGCCGAATAATAATTCATAGAATGCCAAAATCTTGTCCATATAACATTAATCACCTTAAAATATGAGGGCGAGAAATTAGTACATGCCAGTTACATGTATATAAACAATCATAACCGACATCATCCAAGCTTTCTTCGAATGGGGTTGGCTATGGAGTATAAGAAGGCTCCACATGACAGTTTTTATTATCGGCTTCTGACCTGCCGCCATCCCTCCATGTTGGTGCCGAAGTTCTAGCTAAGATAGCTATGAGCACGAGGGGGGCGTGCCATCAAACTTATAGATAGACTCACCTTTTGGCTATGTAATTTCAACTCATGCAACCAATGAACACCCTCCAAGTTCCCTTAATTAGACTGTAAAGGGTCCAAAGGAAAGGGTATGGCAATTCATTTTATTACAAGGAATCACATTCACCTCTAAGACACATTAAGCCAAAAAGAACGACATTCTCGTGTATACAAAAGGAAGCACGGCATTCTCATGTATACAAATAAGAGGCTTTCAGAACGTTAATTCTCCCTTGTTAAGAATGGCGGCATAGTGCAAGACATCGGTAAAGAGATGGTGTTAGGTTTATTTTAGAGTTTTTAAAGTTTTCAAACTGGGTTTTTTTTTAGAAGGTCATATTGGAGTATTGTTAACTCCTGTTTGGAGAGAGTTTTTGAGTTAAAAATTAAGGGGTTGTTTGGTTGCCTGTAAGTACATTTACCGCAACGTTTACACAAATTCTATTGTTTGTTTCAGTGCAAATGGTGCACTTGCTGCAAGCATAAGCTGCAATAAATACCTCAATTCCTTCGATATTTGTTGCAACAACATTTGTTGCGATATATTTCCAATTACAGGCAACCAAACAGCCCTAGAGTTTCATCAAACTCCAAATACTCACCCGTACGAGTTTGAACGCCTATCTCCACCAAACCCCCAATTTTCTTTTCCAAACTATATTCCTACACGAAACCTAATAATTATGTGTTTATAGGACATTTTTCCGAATTCAATAAACATTATCAATCTAGATTAATAATACAACAAGATCCAAATTCTACGGAAACTAAGACACTGGCAACTCTTTTAGGGTTTGTCTATAGGACAAATCCAGCTTTTGGAACGATGCAATTAGACGTTTTTGCTCCAAAATTTTGTGGAGCGAAAATAATTTAATAAATGCCGTCACGATTGCATTAATTGGCACTTACTTCAACGAACCAAACCCTAGAAATGTTGTAGACGTCGCAGTACATCCTGATTGATTGATTGATGACATTGGAATTCGAAATTACTCAAATGGAAACCTAATTAATAATTTAACCCGTTGGAAAAAGGGAAAAAAAGAAAGATTTTAAGACAACATGCATAATACGCAGAAGAAAAGAAAAGAGATTCTTACATTAATGGTGGAAGAACATGGGGTTATTTTTCACAATAGTCCTCCGGAGAATTGAAATTTCTGCATGGGAGGAGAGGAGGATAGATAGGAAGAAGCTGGCCGGATCTGGCGAATTATTTGTGCAGCGGCGGAGTTCGGAGAGGTCCGAATTCCGAATGCGGAAATGAGAAAAGTATTGGGAATAGTAATAATATAAGAAACGAGTGCTTTAAGATTCGCGCGAATGATTCGGGAATGGGAATGTCTCCTGATTTCTTTCTGTCTATTATTATTTAATTTTTTTTTCCTCCTCTCCCGTAAATTTTATGACCACTCGATTACTGAATAGTTTTATTATCTTTGATATTTATCTTCTTTATCTTATTAGTTATACTCGAGCCTCCAATACATTCGATTATGTTTTTCAAATTATATTATTTAATAATATTTATATTATTTTTTAGTTTTTTATTATTTATCCAATGATGTATATTTTATATTAAAAAAATTTGAGTTGCATCCCACTTAGTTTACCCATTTATGCGGTGCACCCCACATTGTTTGCTTAATGTATAAGTAGTCCCACATCTGACGAAAAACGTCAGTTTTGACGGTCAACAGGATTTGACCGATAATTTATGACGAAAATGTTGGAATTATTCAATAATTAAGGGGCCACACATGTAAAATTAATTGTGTTTGGGCTATCTAAATAATTAAGTCAAATTAAAGTGGTCTATTTAGAAATTGGCTTAAGGGTATAATTGTCATGGAATTAATGTGTAGATACCGGAGATAATTCTAATTTGATGAGGGGCCAAATTAGAAATATCAACATATATATATATATATATATATATATATATATATATATATATATATATATATATATATATATATATATATATATGTGTGTGTGTGTGTGTGTGTGAAAATATATATATATATATATATATATGTGTGTGTGTGTGTGTATTCATTAGGGTTATGGTCCCCAACTCATACGGCCACCAAAGAGATGGTTTCTCTATTCTCTTCTGTATCCCCATCAACAAAGAGAGGAACAAAGATTTCATCTTTGTTATTAAGGGCCGTAGCAGGTTGGAAGATCAAACCCCATTAAGAGACGTGTGCTTCAAGATCCGTCAAGCAAAGACAATGGATTCAGGTACGCTTCCGCAGTTTATTTTTTGGTGTTCATCTCATGAATCAACAGGCTTTAATTTCTATCAAGTGGTATCAGAGCCTCCCTGTTTGATTTATGAGATCGAAGTTTCAGAATCAATTTTTGTAGTTGTATGAAAATCCTAGATCATTTGATCTAATTTTATTTAGGATTACGTTTATTGGATCAATTTATTTTTATGATCCATCAGTATAGAAAAGAGATTTATGAAATCCTAAGTTGTTATTTTTGGTTATATTATTAATGATCGAATTTTCTTGTTGGCATAACATTCCTGGATGCATTTATTATAAACAAAACGAGCATCCCCATCAACATAACACTATTTTTTGGCATAAGACCTATTAACGAAGAAAACCTATTATGGAAGAAGGTTTTGAATAAAAATAGGATCAATTAATGAAAACCCTCATTTGCATGACATAGTTATTTTTCTTCATAGGTCCGAAAGCTGACATGTTGACAAATTATTTAGATATGGTACTTTCTATTGTGAACAATATTAATTATTTTGGACTTACTTTTAGTCTTATCTAATGTTCACCTCCAAACATGTAGAATACTCTCTGTTGTGAACAATTACAACTTAGATAGCCATTCTATTATTCCATTGGAATTTTATTTATTTATTTTTTTTGGATGACCTCTTGCCGTTACCGTATGAAACCCAATGTTGAAGTCAGCATGTCAATTTGCTAAAAGTATTTGAAACCAAGGATGAAGCCAAAAAAAAAAAAAAAAAAAAAAAAATATTATGTCGATTCTACTTTAGCGCTCTCCTTAGTTGAGCACTTTGGCCCTATTTTTGTACCGAATGTACATGAGCTATATATACCTAAAAGGTTGCTTCTTTATGGATTTTTTTTTTTTTTGGGTGAGAAAATTTGGTGGGTTTCTTTTGCTGAATGATCTAATGGCATCAAAATTTGATATATTATTTGTTCATGATAGAAAGGACAACACAATTATTTGCAAGATATTTTGGAGTATTTGGATTATATCCTATATGTTGTTGTTCTCTGGATGCATATTTTCAATAGATTATTATATGAATTTTGTTATGTTGATAATGCTCAAATTTTGGCAAATTAAATTCATGCTTATGCTTTTGATTACTATATTTGAGTTATAATCTTGTAAATATGCATGTACATAAGGTTTTGGACATGATTCATTTTTTTGTAAAATTTAGTCAACATTCAAATTTTTAGTGCCTTTTTGTGACTAGCAATAGTCGTCTAATATTCTAAGTAGACACATTGAAATAAGATGTCGCCAAAGTGACCTCTCTTGCGTAGATAGTCTATGAGGGATGTTGGATGTTTGTGTGTGTATATTCATGCGGGTATTAGTCGGCCCAAAGGAAGGTTAATACTTGGACGAATTGCACACATACTTGTAGTGATAAATGTGTGACAATTGTAAGATTTACATGTGAATAATAACCCGATCCAAAGATAGGCTTATTATTTCACATGACTTATTGTCAACATTTGATCATTACACCAAGAGTACCACTTGCAGTTAATATCACTGTCCAAAGACTTGATATTAATGATGTACTAGGTATCTTTAGATGGGGTTCACTATTATTTGAATTTGTTTGACTATATTTTACTCTTTGGTTATTAATTAGAGCATGTTTATCTATTTATTTTTGTTCTCTTTACAGTTAATGTTGCTACAATATCTGCTAATAAGAATTTAATTTTCATGTTTAATGGGATAAACTTTAAGGGCGAAAAAAAAAATACAGAAGCTGCTAAGGGTCCAGCTCAAAAGAAACAACAATATAAAACTAAGGATTATTTCTTTTGTGACAAACCAGGACACATAAAGAAGAAATGTACAAAGTACCACGTATGGCGTATAAAGAAAAGTACATTTCTAAAAATGGTATGTTCTGAGGTTAATTTAGCTACCAAGAAACTCATGGTGATTAGATTCTGGTGCGACTACCCACATTAGTGTTCTAGACAAGGTTGTCTCAACTACCGAAAGCCAATTGATGGTGAAAGATACATCTATGTAGGTGATGGTAAGTCGGTAGAAGTGGAAGCAATAGGATATTTTAGGTTATTATATGGAACCGTTATTATTTGGATTTGATAGACATTGTTATTGTACTGTCTTTTAGACGAAATTCAGTTTCAGTTTCCTTAATGGACAAATCTGGTTATCATTGTTCATTTGGAAATAATAAGTTTAGTCTATCTTTAAATCCAAATATTATTGGTAACGGTTCCCTTAAGGTTTATGATAACCTATATTCATTTAAAACTATTGCATCTTACAATGAAACCTTGCAAGTGGAGTCATGTGGTACTAAATGCAAAATTAACAATAAATGTTTTTAGTCTCATTATGATATAAGCGATTAGGTCACATCTCTAGAAATAGAGTTGAACGATTTGTGTCTGATGAGATTTGGATTTTATTGACTTTATAGACTTTAATGTCTATATTAATGTGTAAAGGGAAGACAGACCAAAGTTAAATTATAAGTAGCTACTTTATTGGTTCTGCTACAGATCAATGGGTTGATAATTATACAATCCCACACTAAGAAAAAAAATTTGAGACGAAAAGTGTAATATTTTTTGAGGATGTTGAGTTTGGGGGAGAAATAAAGTCAGGATCATTGTCTTTGAGAAGGAATCAATTACGATTCCTACTATCACTTTTGACGATGTGCAGGATTCTATACCTGTCATGATCAAGAAGTGAATTCGGAGTCTCAACAAGACAATGTCGAATTAACTCTATAAGTCGTTGTTGAGATACCTTAACAACGACAACGTAGCGGCACCCCATTCAAGATAAGGTAATTATTCCTAAGGAACAAACTCAACAACCTCAAGAACCGGTAATATTAAGATGGTCCACCAGAGAAAGAAGAAATATAATTTCGGATAATATTGTCATATTTCTCTAGGAACATGAGAAAGACTGTGGATACTGGAAGATGATCTAATCAACTTCCGTCAGGCCATGAAAAGTTCTAATTCTCAAAGTGGATTGATACAATAAATAAGGAGTATAAGTTCATGCAAGACGATAAAGTTTAAAAACTTGTCCCATTACCAAAGGGTATGAAATCCATTTGTTGCAAATGGACATTTAGAACCAAGAAGGATTCGAAGGGTCATGTGGAGAAGTATAAAGTATGTCTTGTAACTAGTGACTTTACTCAAAATTTTGGGATTGATTTTAAAGAGTTTTTCTCTTTGGTATCTTTGAAAAACTCCTTTAAAACAATCATAGCACATGTTGCACATTTTGATCTTGAGTTACATCAAATGGATGTCAAAACGGCGTTTCTCAATGGTAATATTGACGAAACTATTTATATGGTGCAGCCAGAAAATTTTGTGTCAAAAGATCCAAATAATATGGTTTGCAAATTGACAAAATCCATTTATGGACTCAAGCAAGCTTCTCGTCAGTGGTACTATAAATTTCACCAAGTTGTTACCTCGTTTGGCTTTGAGGTTAACGTTGTTGAAGATTGTGTGTATCACAAATTCAATGGGAGTAAAATTATTTTTTTTGGTTTTGTAGGTTGATGGCATACTGCTTGCCACAAATGATATAGGCATATTGCATGACACTAAAAAATTTCTATCAAATAACTTTGAGATGAAAGATCTTGGTGACGCCTCTTTTGTATTAGGAATTCAAATACACCGAGATCGTTCTCGAGGTATTCTTGGGTTATCACAAAAGAGCTATATCGATAAAGTGGTTAAAAGATTTGGTATACAAGAATGCAAACCAGGTGACACCCTAGTCGCTAAAGGAGACAAGTTCAGTCTCAATCAGTGTCCTAAGAATAGCCTTAAAATTAAGAAAATACAATAGATTTTTCCTTCATGATCAGTTGTAGGGAGTCTAATGTATGCTCAAGTATGTACGCGTCAGGATATTGCGTACATATTAGGATGTTAGGCAGATATTTAAGCAAATATGGATGGATCATTGGGTAGCAGCCAAACTACTTAAGTAATTAATAGAGAACAAGTAATTATATGCTCTTTGTAGGAGATCGGATAATTCTGGAGATCATAAGGTATTCCGACTCCGATTTTGTTGGATGCCGACACAGTAGGAGATCCACATCAGGTTATGCTGACTAATGGAGATATATTTTGGATGAGTGTCAAACATGCACTCATAATTTCTTTCACCATGGCAGCAAGGTTTATAACATGCTGTGGGACATCTATTCAGGGAATATGGTTGCGAAATTTTGTCACAAGGTTGCGCCTACAGTACGGTGTTGAAAGACCACTTAAATTATGGTGTGACAATAAATCAGCAGTAATGTATTCCAAAAATAACAGAAACTTGTATAAGTCAAGGATATTGACATAAAGTTTCTAGTTGTGAAGGAAAGAATTCAGAATGGTTAAAGTGTCCATATAGCACATTATGACAAACTCCATTTTAGCGGATCCGCTCACAAAAGCATTATCACCCAGGGTCTTTCATGAGCATACTGCTCATATGGGTGTTATCTCAATCAAGTATATGGCAATATAGTAGGAGTTTGTATTTTATGTATTTGGGTGCTATTTGGTTTTGGACACATTTATGTATTAAAGTATTTTGGATATTTATCTGATTAGATATATGAAAATTCAGTTCATTCTGTTTTCATTATGTTAAAGTATTGATCTCATTAAAGTTAAGGAGGACCAGTTGAAAATAGACATGTATTGATCACATTGCGTGTAATTTCCATGCTATGCATCCATGATTGATCTATGTCGTTTAGCTATATTGGTATATGTGACCATTGATGGTTTAGTTACGCTATATTTGACGAATGCCGCTATGATCCTATGTTGATACGGTTAATGGACGAGATTGTCCAGATATACCCTAAGGATTAAGATAGCAATTTATGAGCTCACTAAGGTTAACACAATTATAAGGTTACATATGTGGCCCAGTGGGAGATTGTTGAAATTATTCAATAATTAAGGGGCCACACATGTACAATTAATTGTGTTTAGGCTATCTAAATAATTAAGCCAAATTAAAGTGGTCTATTTGGAAATTGGCTTAAGGGTATAATTGTCATGGAATTAATGTGTAGATACCGGAGATAATTCTAATTTGATGAGGGGCCAAATTAGAAATATCAACATATATATATATATATATATATATATATATATATATATATATATATATATATATATGTGTGTGTGTGTGTGTGTGTGTGTGTGTGTGTGTGTGTGTGTGTGTGTGTATTCATTAGGGTTATGGTCCCCAACTCATACGGCCACCAAAGAGATGGTTTCTCTATTCTCTTCTGTATCCCCATCAACAAAGAGAGGAACAAAGATTTCATCTTTGTTATTAAGGGCCGTAGCGGGTTGGAAGATCAAACCCCATTAAGAGAAGTGTGCTTCAAGATCCATCAAGCAAAGACAATGGATTCAGGTACGCTTCCGCAGTTTATTTTTTGGTGTTCATCTCATGAATCAACAGGCTTTAATTTCTATCAGAAAATACCCTCGTCTTCTTCCAAACCCAACCCCGTCCCGCCGCTGTCGCGCCCCCACCTCTGCCCCGTCGCTGTCGTGCCCCCGTCCCGCCGCTGCCGCGTTCATCACCACCACCTTCACTATATATCACCATTACCACTACCACCACCTTCACCTTCACAATCACCATCACCATCACCACCACCACCATCATCATCACCAACACCACCACTGCCCCCTGCGCCCCCGTCCCGTTCCGCCCCTTCCCCCGTCCCGCTCTGCCCCCCTCCGCCCCCTCCCCCGTCCTGCTCCGCCCCTCCCCCGCTTCTCTCTGCCCCCCTCCGCCCCTCCCCCAACACCACCACCGCATCAGCAGCATCGGTAGTAGCCAGCAGCAGCAGCAACAACGGCAACCAGCAGCAGCAATAGCAACAGCGGGGTGAGGAGGGGAGGGGGACTCGTCGGAGAAATAGGATAGAGTGGGGGGAGGAAATAAATTGGGTTCGGAAAAGAAGACAAAGAGGAAGATGGACATTTTCGTCTTTTTTTTAGGGTCAAACATCGTTGACCGTCAAAACTGACATTTTCCGTCCAATGTGGGATAACTTATACATTTAGCAAATAATATGGGGTGCACCGCATAAATAGGTCATCCAAGTGGGATGCCACTCAAATTTTTTCTTTTATATTTTTTATTGATATTTGAGAAATTTTGAATTGCACCCCACATCCCCAACACCACCACCGCATCAGCAGCATCGGTAGTAGCCAGCAGCAGCAGCAACAACGGCAACCAGCAGCAGCAATAGCAACAGCGGGGTGAGGAGGGGAGGGGGACTCGTCGGAGAAATAGGATAGAGTGGGGGGAGGAAATAAATTGGGTTCGGAAAAGAAGACAAAGAGGAAGATGGACATTTTCGTCTTTTTTTTAGGGTCAAACATCGTTGACCGTCAAAACTGACATTTTCCGTCCAATGTGGGATAACTTATACATTTAGCAAATAATATGGGGTGCACCGCATAAATAGGTCATCCAAGTGGGATGCCACTCAAATTTTTTCTTTTATATTTTTTATTGATATTTGAGAAATTTTGAATTGCACCCCACATTATTTAACCATATTCAAGGTGCACCCCACTGTTTTATCATAATATACAATACCCCCCCCCCCCCACTTCCGTCAAAAACTAAAGGTCCGTTATTTTTTGACCGAAATGCCCTTTCTTTCTTTTTCCAAGCTGACGAGGGGAACTTGTAATAATGGTGATTTGGTAGGGGTATTTTGGTCAAAAATTAACGGTCAACTCTTGACCGTTAGTTTTTGACGAAAGTGGAGGGTATTGTACATTATGGTAAAACAGTGGGGTGCACATTAAATATGGTTAAATAATGTGAGATGCAACTCAAAATTTCTCTTGATATTTTCTTTTACCACTTATATATTTTGACCTAATACAACATTTTTATTGTGAAAACATAAAATAGGAAGATAATTTTGTAGCTGAAAAAACCATACGAATTTCTCTTATTAACTCTTATATAAAGGAATTAACTCTTATAAAATGGAAGAATATTAGGATTTGTGTATATAAAGGACAACATTATTCGTGGTTATCCACAAATCACACTCAGGTACCGTTTGGGAAGGGTGGAAAATGGGAGGAAGGAAAAAGTTGAGGGAAAAGTGAGAGGAAAATTTTAAATGATGGTGTTTGGAAAGGGGAAGAGAACATGGGGGAGGAAAATTTGAGAGGAAAAAGTAGGTGGGCCCCACCAAAAAAATTTTCTCCCAAATATGGGAGGAAAATGGAGAGAGATGAGAGGAATTTGAGTGAATTTACCCCACCACCCCTCAAAAAGTTAATATTAAATCATCATTTGAGAATACCAAGGAGGAAATAGTAATTATACCTATATCCATAAACAAATAAAAAATTATTTTTAAACTTTTCCTTCCCCTACTTTTTGTCCATCCAAACAAAGGAAGGAAAAATTAACTTTCCCTCCATTTTCCTCTCCTCCATTTTTCTTCCCCTCAAATTTTTCTCTCCTCCCCACAAATGTTCCCAAACACAGACTCAATGTCCGATTTAATTGTTCTCTCATTATAAACTTTTATAGAAAAAAAGTAAGAAAAGGTATATTTGTTAAAAAAAAAGTATATTTGGTAAATACCATTGTGAAAAAAAATTACAGGAGACATGACAAACATATTCTTCATAAATATTTTTTTTCTTAATATATTTTGACAACCTATTCTTCATGAATATGATTTTTTTTATATCTTGACAATTTATTCTTCAAGAATATGATTCCCTAGTGTCAAAATATACTCGAGCTCAATACAAAAGTATTATATAACCAGGGTCGGCCGGAGGACAAGCCAACGAGCTTGGACAACCATCTATTCTTAGGGCAAACCTCCACCAGGAACCAGGAGTGGCCCGGAGGGTGGGCAAGCTAGACGACTGTCCCAAGCCCCTCAATAGGCAAGGCCTCCGAACATTACTCAATGTTACTTACTAGTCCAATCAGCTACTGCAACGGGAAGACCGAAACATGCTCTATACGCACTTAAGCAGTACTCCATAGTAATGACTTTAGTATGAAGGTGGCTCAAAGAGGGCCTCACCCACTTGTACGTAGTGACCTTTAATAACCAAAATGACAATAGTATGGTTCGAACTAGGGGTGTGCATCGGTCGGTGGTCGACCTATTTGGTCACAACTGAAGTCGAACTGAAGTTAATCGGTTTGAAAATAATCACAGCCGAACCAAACCAACCAATTGGTCGGTTCGGTTTCGAAACCGACCGACTTGGTTCGATTTGGGTCGGTTCGACTGATCAGTTTTGATCAGACAAAAAATTTCAAGTATATAAAAGTGTTTCACAAAATAAATTCACAAAACAAAAAAACAATCCTAACTCTCCTGTTTGCAAGATGTTCATATGAGATCCCAAAGTGGAAATCTTCTAAGTAAATCACTTGCATAATAAATTTATTCCACAAATCCAAAATGATTCTTGAAAATAAAGCTTAATCCTAATAGATCTATGAATTGAAGATGAAAAATAAACAATCCATGAAATAGATAAGTTGGACCGGATATAAACCTCACTTTAGGATGTGACTAACTAGGTTTGGTCTGGTTCGGTTTAAGCGATTTTTGTAATGACCAAACCGTAAACCGAACCAAATCGGTCGATTTTTTAAATGGTCAAGTCGAACCAATCCGATTGGACCATCGGTTCGGTTAAAAACCGACCGATTCGGTTTGGTTTGGTTCGATTTGGTCGGTTTGGTCCAAATATGCACACCCCTAGTTCGAACCATAGATCAAGAAATGCATTGAGAGAGCCATTACCACAAGACCAACTTTATTTTTCAATTTTTTTGTTTACTATTTTAGGAGTTACTTTGTTATTTTGTCTCCAAATAATCTTGTTTTTATTTGTTTGACTGTTAGAAAAAAAAAATCTAGTAAGGTTACTAAAATAGTTATTTTTTTTCTTCATCTTCCTATTTGTTATTTTTTTTAAATATTTTATTTGATAAATTGATTGATAAAACTGGTAGCCGAGACAACAATAAACACATAAAATTAGTTTAAGAAAATCGGTTGTCTTTTTATTTATCCGTTCAAGAGTCTCGCTTTCATGTCCTAGGTCGCGAGAATTTTCGGACTGGCCCTGCGAGGAACAACAAGTAGGCATGGGCGTGCAGTATGCTACAGTCTCTACTACTACAAAGAACAAAAATCAGCTGCAGAGTTGTGGGAAAAGAAGGCTTTTTATAAAGGCACTGCCCTTTTTGATCAGGGCTAGCCCCAATCCGGGCTAGCCCAATTTTTTTGGGTTTTACTCAGGACAGCCTATTTATTTGATCAGAGGCTATCCCAAGTAATCCCGCCCTCCCCCCCGAACACAAACTTCCCTCTTCTTCCTCAAGAACCCTAAGAACCCTAACTTTCCTCTTCTTCTTCCTCCTAAGCCCTAAACACTGACTCCATTCTCCACCACTCGGCGAGCAGCTTCATCATCTTCCTCTTCTTCCCCACGTCCTCTTCTCTCTTTCAAGGAGAACGATGGCCCCGAAACCTTCCTCGCAAACAAGGTGCGAAATCTTCCTCAATTTCTTTCGAAAACTGTAGAAATTATCCGAGACATTTGAAGGATCAATTACATTCGTTATTTCTATTGCAATTATTGTAATGTGAATGAAACTATATTCGGACCGTAGCAAACGTGTTTGCCAAAATTTGGCGTCGGCCAGGACTGCCCAGTCTTCTGGCAGTCCTGACTGTATGTTGGACTGCCAGAAGAATGAGCAGTCCATTGGCATAACATGTGTAGCGAAGGACTGCCCATTCTTCTGACAGTCCTGATTGTATGTTGGACTGCCAGAAAAATAAGCAGTCCATTTGGCATAACATGTGGAACAATGGACTGCCTACTTTTTTGGCAGTCCTAACTCTATGTTGGACTGCCAGGATAATGAGCAGTCCATTAGCATAACATGTGTGACAATGGACTGCCCAAATTTCTGGCAGTCCAACATAAAGTTAGGACTGCCAGAAAAGTGGGCAGTCCTTTCTTACACATGATGTGAGTTAGGACTGTCCTCTTTTCTGACAGTCCTAACTGCATCTTGGACTGCCAGAAATGTGGGCAGTCTTTAGTTACACATGTCCTGAGCCAGGGCTGCCCATTCAAATTGGCAGTCCATTATACACTGAGGACTGGTTGAATATTGGGCAGCCCAATGTTTGCACTAGTGGAACAGCAACATTTGTGGGCATGCCTTACATTTTAATATGTAATTAATATTCAATAATAGTCATGAAAAGAAGACAAAGGAGAAGGATGTTGAGGCCAGGCCCGAAAGAAAACGTCCTACCGCATCGGATCGCAAGGCGCGTGAAGCTGGTAGAAATGTCGAAAAAGGGCTATCAATCAGAGAACCCGAACCAGCCTCAGAAACAAGAACACGTGGAACGAAACGTGTTGCAAGGCGTTCGACAAAAGCGGCAACGACTCGTCGTGATGATTCCTCCGATGATGATGATGTACCCATTGCCCGAATGAGAGATGACGCTGGATTGGGTCCTTCTCAAGTAGCCGAGGAAGAGGAAGAGGAAGAGGAAGATGCGGGCCCAGTTGGTTGCTCAATTTTGAAGTCAATCGAGAACCACATTTGTTATGAAATATGGAAGGATCCGGTTAGTTACTTACCTTTTATATAGATTAACTATTCGAAATAATAGATATATGTAATATTGGATCTTTGTTTTTTTTATTTGCAGAAAAGCTCGCGCCTTTTGAGGGTAATAAACCATGCGAAGATGTGTAGTACGTGGGGATTTGATGAGTTGAAAGAGAGTGTGAAGGAAAAAATCACCCCCACCGGATTGGAGTATTTGGCAAAATACTCGTATCAGATATTGGACCACGCAATGATTTCTGCATTTGTGGAGCGCTGGCATCCAGAAACTAACAGCTTCCATCTCGCAGACGGAGAGTTGACAATCACCCTCGATGATGTCCACCACATTTTAGGGCTTAGAGTTGATGGTCGTCAAATGTCGATGGACTATTCCGTGGGCGACTTCGACCTGTATGATGATATGGTGGAATTGGTTGCCAATTGTCTCGGTGTCGAGTCCAAGACTTTTGTCACAATCCCGGAATTTAAGAAGTCTTATGGAGTTCCTTTAAGTTTTTTGAGGAATACTTTCAATGATGACGCCGACGACAACAATGCTAATGACGACTTCGTGGCCCGTGGATACATGCAGTTCATCCTAGGAGCCGTCGGCATTACAGACAAGTCCGGGACATCGATACATGCAAAATATCTAAACAATTTTACGGACTTGAACGCTGTGGATGAAATATCATTCGGAAGTGGTATACTAGCACACCTCTACCGCGAACTTGGTGCTGCATCTCGAGTCGAGTCGAAGACAATAGCTGATTGTCAAACACTGCTCCATGTAAGCAAATCCTAGCATACCGTGTCTATAAAATTGTATAAAATTACGTCGATAACGATAACATTGTTATATTTTACATTTTCAGGCGTGGATATATGAGCATTTTCCGACGCTCAATAGGGCTACTCTTAATCGAAATTATGATGAGCAGATGCCCGGGATGTGTAGGTGGAGGCCGGCTAAGATAGATACCAGACATCCACATACGTTAGCTACCCTACATGTTGCTCTAGAAGATCTGAGGGCAAAGGAGGTAAAACAATAGTAACTTGAACTAGCATTTACTTACCACTCTAGTATTCCACATTAATTAGTAACTCCTTAAGTAATGAATGCATGTTGTAGATTATTTGGCATCCATATCAGGATCTGCGAAATAGCACTCGTCCTGTGCAACCAGTTGCACTATTTAGAGGTCCGATGTTTTGTCATGAAATTGAGGAGCCTCACATCCCAGATAGAGTACTTCGTCAGTTTGGTTACGTACAGACTATCCCGAGCACGTTGAAATTGAGAACCACTGCAAAAGGGAAGAAACCGTCGACCTATGTCCCGCCAGACTACCCTTGGGCTGTGGATTTTTTCACTGAGTGGCAACAACATCTTGTCGGTGAAACCATACGAACTCCGACGGTAGAGATGTGGGATTGTAGTGAGGACTATATGGAATACTATGGAAATGCCGGACATGGTATGATGTTGAATCCTAATAAGAGAAGTGCGAAAGTGCCGGTAGCAGCACCCTTACCTTCGAAGTCAGCACTATATGATGCATTGCAGAAGATGGTTGGTATAGTTTGTTTAATTAACCCTTGTTGTGGTAAATTGTTGGTTCCTAAAATTATGATACGTATTCATGTAGGCTTCGAAAGTGAAAAAATTGGAGAAATCCAGTACAAGGGGGAGAATTACGAAGATATTGGTACCCAGATGCAGAACATCGCAGCTGATTACCCATTTATCGATGAGCGACGCACGAAGATGCATCATGATACTGAATGACTATGTAGTTTGTATATGGTTGAATGTATTTGGTAGTTGGGTGAACGACCGAGGAAGTGACTTGTAAAACTTTTCTAATTGGTTGAACACTTGTCTGTGTCAACAGTTTTAAATTGGTTCGCATATTATATGAATGTCGTTTTCAGTATCTTGCTGTGAATTAGTTTTATATTGATTACAAGTTTGCGTATTATGTGAATGTTATCTTGCTGTGAATTAGTATTAAATTAGTATGAAGTGGGTATTACCGTGAACTAGTATTAAATTGGTTTGCATATTGGTCTGCCCAGTCCTTGCTCACAGCAAGTCCTGTTTGTATGTGGACTGCCCAGTTCCTGGGCAGTCCATGCTCACAGCAAGTTCTGTGATGGACTGTCCAGTTTCCTGGCAATCTACATATGTATGTGGACTGCCAGGAAACTGGGCAGTCCTTATTAGAACTTGCTGTGAGTATGTGGACTGTCCAGTTCCTGGGCAGTCCATGCTCACAGCAAGTTATAATAAGGAACTTGTTGTGAGCATGGACTGCCCAGGAATTGGACAGTCCACATACTCACAGCAAGTTCTAATAAGGACTGCCCAGTTTTCTGGCAGTCCACATACATATGTGGACTGCCAGGAACTGGGCAGTCCTTATTATAACTTGCTGTAAGCGGAGACTGCCCAGGAATTGGGCAGTCCACATACAAACAGCAAGTTCTAATAAGATACAAAATGCTACGCTTTGTCAGTAAGATACAAAATGCAACGCTGCTAATCAGTAAGATACAAAATACTCATAGATACTCAGTAAGATACAAAATGTTAACTATACAGCTATCTATGCAAAATGTTACGCTTTGTCAACTATACATGAGTCTATGCAAAATGTTACGCTTCGTCAACTATACATCAGTCAATTAATACATCATAGTGTCCCTCCGGCCTTGGTATAGGTTCCACGAAGTTCGTGATTTTTTTGTAAACATTTATTGCATCTTCGTAGGGTGTTACTGTAGGGTGTGAAAATTATGACACGCTGATATAAGACCCAGCCCAAGTCATACGCTCAAGGCCATACGCTCAGCCCAAGTCATACGCTCAAGGCCATATGCTCAGTCAAAGCCATACGCTCAAGGTCATACGTTCAGCCAAGGCCATACGCTCATCTAAAGGCCGTACGCTCAGTGAATATTTTATTATTTCCTGAGATGACAGCACAGCATGTATTTAATAAAGGATGAATCTGACACTTCGTCTTTCGTGCAAAGACAGCTGCCCCATGAAGATTAGCCGTCGTATAGGTTTTCGAAGAGTCGGTTTTGTCTTTTACGAGGACAGCTCAGCATCTCTCATAAATGTAAAAGCCATCATTACTGTCAGTTTTGACAGTCTGTCAGCCATCATATCCGCAGTCACGACGTTCGAGAAGATTTTGTCAGTTATTGGAAGATATGGCGTATCAAAGAAGATTGATGATGGCCACGTGTTTACTTATTCAAACATGCCACGTGTCTACTTATTCAAACATACGACTCAACCAAGTGAGCGTATGGATTCCATACGGCTCCTTGCCAACCAAGTGAGCATATGGATTCCATACGGCTCCTTGCCAACCAAGTGAGCGTATGGATTCCATACGGCTCCTTGTCAATAATGTGAGCGTATCAGCTTTATATGGTTCTACGCTGTCCAAGTAAGCGTATGCAAGACATGTGCCTTCAAAAGCTAGCGTATGACTCTTCTTCTAAGGCAGCGTATCACAGCAGTTGTGTCCAGAATGATTTTCAACGTGCAGTTAACACACGTTCTCACGTGTCCTGCACTCAGTTATCCACTTCTTCAGAAGTTATGCAACGTGGCATTCATGCCATCAATCTCTCCTGAATATGCTCCACTACTTTCAACCGCACGCTAATGTGTCTCCATCAGAATTTGCCACGCGTCCCTGCAGTTATGCACACGTCAAGTAACTACCTGAGCGTATGCTTAAGGACAGTTATCCTGAACTCTATAAAAGAGAGTTTCCTCATCTTCATCAGACACACAGTCAATTTCAGAGAGAACAGAGAGATTGCCCAGTTGCTGTCCAAGTTCTTCAAAGTTCGAGTTTTCTTCATCGCATCGTCCAAGGGATAAAGTAATCGTCTTCTAGATTAGATTCCTATAGTTGTAATTTTCTCAGATACAAAATAAATAAAGTGAATTTATTTATGGAAAACAAATTGGCAACTCTGCTGGGGAAAGCTGTCTCCTCCAACGAGATAGCAACAACTCAATGCGATACTTCGTCGATCGGCTTGACGAAGAAGACGATGGTTGTACAATTCGACCAATCTGCTTATGAAGAAATGCTCAAGGCGAAGGAGGGCCGCACTGCTTCCTCCGCTTTTTCTGCTGCCAAGAAGAAGGGATGCTCCGTCTATGTCCCTAAGTCTTCTTCAACAGCCCGAGACGTTTCTGTCACTTCTCACGCTGACAAGAACACGTCTTCAACTTCAACTAAGCACACTTCGGCTTCTCTAAACACGGCAACAGTGGCTTCTCCTAGTCACGCTGATAAAGTTGGTTCTTTAACCAAGTCAGCGTGTACAAGGAAAACCATCTCTGGACATATCAAAGTCCCTTCTCCCTCTACTCTTACGACAGCAGTCGGCTCTTTAGCCATTGATGACTCTGTGCGTATGGCATTTAAAGGGCAGTGTACGGCAAAGGCAGCGTACAAAAGCCAACATCAGGCAGCGTACGCTAAGCCAAAGCCAACGTATGCTAATAAAAAGGCAGCGTATGACCAGAAGTCCAAACTGAAGTCAGCGTATGCTAACAGATACAGTCCTTTGACTGTTTCTCAAAATCAAGCTGGGGGTTCTCTTCCACAGAACATACAAATGATTCCCCCTCAACTTGCACATCTTGTGCCAACCAAGGAGAAAGACTCTTTAGTCAACTCCTCTACTCCTAAGGTCTTTACCTCTGGAGTTAATTTGACTAGTACTCTTACTAGATCAAACAAAGGAAAACGCCTTTTGGCTAATTCCTCCAAAGATGGATTATTACCGACTCCCAGTCGGAATAATACCCATCTTCCTTCTCTCCAAATTTCTTGATCTGAGAAAGGCAAATTACAAGTATCCAAGACTGATACCAAAGTCAGATCTCCTACGGATCTTCGTAACAAGCTTAATCAGAATCGTCTCGATTCCACTGAGTCAAGTATATTAGACCCTGATGCAGAATATGCCAAAAATTATGTGGCTCAAATTAATCAGTCTTTATACACTCAAGAACCGAGAATACAGAAGAACAAAAGACAAGTTTCTACACAGAAACTATCTTCAAGTACTTCCCAATCTGTTCCTACAGATCTCCGGGAGTATTTGCAAAATAAACGGAGAATTGACACTCCATCAGGCTATGATATTGCTCATATTTGCCATGAAAAGCATGGTTGCAACTTCCAACCTCGAGTTGTGATTCAGTGTTGTTGTTCACCAAAAAGACAATCTGTTTTCGAACGGATTCAATATGAACCAATGTTGGATGAAGATGAACCTCTTTATGCTTCTGTCAATATGACCTCCAGAAATATTGGGGGTAGCATACGGTCTGATGCTATATCAGACTCTGAAGATGGTGTTTATCTCGGCACCCGATCCAGGACCGGAGCCTTGGCCAGGATCTCTTCTTCTTCTCATCCAAGTGGTAATCCGGAGATCACAGAGGACTTCCTTGGAGAATCCAACTTTCCAGTATTGACTCCCGTAAATAGCCCCGGGAAAGATACTGATTCACACAGTGATGATTCAGAACAGACTGTTTTATCATCTATTCCTCGAATGATTACTACTTACATGGCAGAGGGCAATCATGAACCTTCAACTAGCACCGAAGCTCATGAACAAAGGATTTTTTCCTTAGAACAACAGTTGCGAGCTATGGCAGATACATTGAATGCTATGCATACTCTTATGCAAGCTTAGCATCAAACTCAGCAAGTCCAACAGACAGCTCCTCCAGTTGTATTAAATACTCCTGTTGTTCCAAACCCGGAACCCTCTACTATTCCGGGAGTACAATCTAATATTTCTGTACAACCCACTCCAAGTCAGTCTGGAGCTGGGGGTGGTACATATGCTGCAGTCCCTCCTCCCAATTATACTCAACAAGTTGCAACTCCACAATCCTCCGGAATTATTACTGAAGAGTTAAGGAATCTCCGAACTCAATTCGAGGCATTCAAACAGAAGGATGGTTTACAAAGGTTAGGTATCAAGCAACCTTACCCGATAGAATGGAAGCAAGTATCATATTCTCCTAAATACAAGCCTCCGACTATCTCTTTCTTTGATGGGACAACTTCCCCAAGTCAGTTCATTAATCACTTTGAGGTAATGACTGACCAACTGCAACCAAGTGACGCCCTTCTTACTCGGGTGTTTGTTGGGTGTCTCAAAGGAACGGCTTATGAATGGTATAGAAGTCTCTCTGATGGGTGCATTACTTCATTTGCCGATTTCAAGCAAATGTTTCTTGAACGGTTCTATGAAGGGCTCAATGACATGACCATGTCAGCCCTCATAAGAATTAAACAGAAAAATAACGAAACCACCGAGGACTTCATTGAAAGATTCAGAAGAGAAGCCCTCAAAATGCCTCTCGGAACTCCCGATGCTGTTACTATCGATACTTGCAAGTCGAATCTCTTACCAATTATCAGCATGTGGACAGGTTCCACTCAGTTCCAAGATTGGCCTTCATTCATCATCAGTGCCAAAGCTGCCGAAGTCAGTGCTGAGACCTTCAAGGGTCTGGGGGTACAAATGGCTCCCAAGGAATCAAATCAGAGTGCTAGCAACAGTACTCGACCCAACAATCGCAAAGGGAAAGAAGCTCTTGAAGTCAATCTCCAAAGCAGTAGTCAAGAGGTAAAGACTACCCAAGCTACTCCAGCTCCAACAAATCAACAACAGAGACCTCCTCGACCGAAGAAAGAATATTCTTTCGACGATGACGATGTTCAGGGTATCTTTGAATGCTTGCTCAAAGGTAATAAGATTCAATTGCCAAAAATTAAAAAGCCTGATGAAGCCAATAAGACAGATCATCCAAAATATTGTCCATATCATAGAATGTTGGGTCATACAATCCGGTCTTGCTATGTATTAAAAGGGAAGATTCAAGAGATGATTAAATCAGGAGCTGTGACACTAACACCCAAAGACAAAACAGTCACAGCAAATGTAATTTCAATACAGTTCGGTGACTTCCCTCCCTTAATGGTAGAAAGTGGGATTGTTCCTATCCCCAAAGCAACTCTCGAAGTTGTAAACATCCCACCAGCACAGAATGACGGACTTGTTCCTGTCACAACTAAGAAGGGAGAGATCATGTGGATTCACCCGGATTTAATGACGGAGTTTGAAACGTCTTTCTCTTCTCCTCGGAAGATTCTTTCATCTAAAAAGAAGCTCGGGAAGACTAAGTCATGCAATGTGACTTCTAGTTTCACACCCGATTTTTATCTAACCTCTACTTTCATCTTGGCAGGAAATTCACTCCCTACGAAGATAAAATCTGTACCTCAATTTGAAGATAGGTACAAGCCTGCTTTTCATCTATACAGTTCACAATCTCGTGAATTGATGGCGAAGATGGGTTATGATCTAGCCACTGCTCCTGGTTTGAACTCAGGCAAAGGACTCCGAGCACCTTTAGCCATCACTATGAGGCATAATCAATCTCGTGTTGGCCTTGGTTTCTGGAATGAAGCTCTCATCAAACATAAAAGAACCAAGAGCAAGATAAAGAATTGCAATATGGTTTCCATAGACCCTGAACCAGAATCTGAAGTTGAAGTTCATGCTGGAACTCGGTCAGGAAAAATATATCTGAAAGATTATGCTGAAATTCCTGAAGAAACTTCTGATGTCCCTCCGGTTACAGCTCCAACACCAGTCTCTACTGAAGAGCCTTTAAATGTTCCTGTTGAGACAGTTCCTTCTAAACCAACAGCAGCTGACAAAGGCAAACAACAAGTCCGCTTCGACAAACCATTGAAGAAGTCATCTCCTACAGGACTTGAAAAGCCTTATAATTTTGATATATTGGCTCAACTAGCCAATATCCCAGCTAAATTATCAATCTTCGAGCTCTTACGCCTCTCTAAAGAGACTCAAAAAACTCTAAGTGAAGCACTGCTGCAAGCAGAAACCTGCCTAACTCTTCTCAAGAAGTTGGAAACAGAATCTGTTTCTCATTGCCATAATGTATTGGAATTTATTCCAAACATTACCTTTACGCAGGACGATATGCTGCTAGAAAGAAGGGAGAAAATCCAATCTTCTTTTATAAAGGACCCCAGAATCCTCCTAACTTGGAAGAAGATGACACAAACGACGATACTGGAAGGTTACAACTGCGTCGCTACAGTCAGCAATCTAAAAATATCATCAAGAATATGGGTTATGACTTTAGAACCAGTCTCAATAATGGAAAAGGAAGAAGAATGCCTGTTCGAATTCCTCCATTAAAATACGGAAGGACAAAATATGGTTTAGGTTACATTGCTCCTACTTCCTTTATCAACATAGTCCATGAAGATTCAAAATCCGATGAAGACGAACGATTTGAGTCTTCTGATTCCCTCTCTTGGGATTCTGACACGAGTATTGGCGATCTCCATCGCTCTATTCTATCCATCAATATGGTCTCCGTTGGTGGCCCGCAAGAAAATGATGAAGATGAGGATGATTTTGAAATATCACCCGAATCGGAACAATGGGCTCAAAGATTAGATAATCAATGGAAATTCAGGTTCGAGCAGAGGGAACCTCCTACTGAAGATAAACTGATCCAAATTGATGTTGGTAAAGAAGGGTCTCCTAAACCAATATTCATCAGTCAAAGTCTTTCAGAAACAGATAAGCAAGAAATGATTAAGCTTATTCATGATTATATCGATGTCTTTGCCTGGAGTTATGAGGATATGCCAGGACTAGATCCAAAGATTGCAATGCACAAACTCAATATCATGCCAAATGCTAGACCAGTCAAACAACAACAGCGACGATTTCGTCCAGACATCATGGATGCAATTGAAGCTGAAGTCAACAAGCTTATGGCTTCTGGATTTATTCGAGAGGAATAACATCCTGAATGGGTGGCTAACATCGTTCATGTCCTTAAAAAGACTGGCAAGATCCGAGTCTGTATAGACTTTCGCGATCTCAATGCAGCTTGTCCTAAAGACGAGTTTTCTCTTCCAATTACAGATGTCATGATCGACAATACATGTGATTTCGAACGAATGTCATTCATGGATGGGTATTCGGGATACAATCAGATCAAAATGTTTCCAGATGATGAAAAACACACTTCCTTCAGAACGCCGATCGGTACATACTGTTATACAGTGATGCCGTTTGGTCTCAAGAATGCAGGGGCAACATATCAGCGAGCAATGAGCACTATATTCCGCGAACATCTCCAGAAAATAGTCGAATGCTATGTTGATGATATTGCAGTCAAAAGTCGACGAAAGGAGGATCATATCCAAGATTTGAAGACTAACTTTGATTTAATGCGTCAGCATCAACTTAAAATGAACCCTACTAAGTCCTTCCTGGGCGTCTCTAGTGGTAAATTTCTCGGCTTCGTCATTACCGCTAAAGGTATACACGTGGATCCCGAGAAGATCAAAGCCATTCAAGAGATGCGTCCTCCACGCACCTTAAAAGAGCTACGAGGATTTCAAGGAAGAATTGCTTATATCAGGAGATTCATTTCCAACTTATCAGGACGCTGCAGACCATTCAACAAACTTCTGAAGAAAGGTATATCTTTCGTTTGGAACGAAGAATGTCAAAAAGCATTTGACGATATTAAACAGTATCTCATGAACCCTCCAGTTTTGGTACCTCCCGTCTCGGGAATACCATTCCTTCTATATGTTCGAGCCATGGATCATTCTCTTGGTGCATTACTTGCCCAGAAAAATAAAGATGGCTATGAACATGCTATTTATTATCTCAGTCGCACAATGACAGGTACTGAATCGCGTTATTCTCCAATCGAGAAAGAATGCTTAGCATTAATGTTTGTTATTCAGAAAACGCGACATTATATTATCGGTCAAACGATTCACGTCATTTCCAGAGTGAATCCCATCAGGATTATGATGAAGAAACCTGGTATTCTCAACTCCAGACTAGCTAATTGGGGAATCTTGTTAGCTCAATACGATATGCATTATATTCCTCAGAAGTCAGTTAAAGGACAGGCTCTTGCTGATTTTCTGGCTGCTCATACGATTCCAGAAGATTCTAAATTATATGATGAGATTCCTGATGAAGTTATGGATTCAAATCTGGTTTCTGAAGAAATTCCTACCTAGCGTCTATTCTTTGATGGAGCATCTAGAATAGGTCCTAACGGCGATATTGTCACCGGAGTTGGGATTGTTCTTGTATCCCCAGAAGGACTAACTATTCAGAGGGCTTATTCTCTGGATCAATCATGTTCAAACAATGTAGCCGAATACAATGCATTGCTCATCGGTCTTTAACTTGCTAAACATCTAGATATTCAATATTTGAAAGTTTATGGAGACTCCAAGCTTATCATCAATCAGATCAGAGGAACGTATGAAGTTCGTCATCAGGATTTGATACCTTATCATCGAGCATCACTCTCTATAGCCTCATCTTTTGAAGGTTTCTTTATTGAACATGTTCGACGAGCCTATAATACAGAAGCTGATGCTTTAGCTAATCTTGCTGCTGTATTAGCTATACCAATCAGACGTCAGCAAGTGATAGTGGTTTATAACCGAGAACTATTCTGTGTTGAGAATAATTTGGCTTTGGCTTTTCCTCACAAACCAGACAAAGATTCTCTCAACCTTGATGCTGAATTAAAGTTTGACAAAATGTCCTCGTCTTCTTCTGATTCTACTATGGAATATGTCTTTTCTAATGAAATAGAAGCCATAACTGAAGACTGGAGACGCCCGTTTCTAGACTTTGTTTTGTATGATATACTTCCTGATAATCCGAGTGAAGCAGCGTCTATCCGGCGTCGATCTCTCAGATTCTATTATAATCATACGACGAAGACATTATATCGTCGGTCTTACGACGGTCTTCTCCTCCGATGCATTGCTGGTGAAGAAGCACATCAAATTATCCGTGAAGCACATGATGGTGTTTGCGGAGCTCATCAACCGGGTCCTAAACTTCAAGATCGTATCCGACATATGGGTTATTATTGGCCCACGATGGTGGCTGACGCCATTCAATATGCTCGAAAATGTAAAGCCTGTCAAATTTATGCAGACTTTATCCATCAACCGTCAGAGTTCTTACACCCAACAGTGTCATCATGGCCCTTTGAAGCTTGGGGCATGGACGTCATTGGTCCCATCAACCCACCATCATCAAGGGGACATCGGTTTATTCTAGCAATAACTGATTACTTTTCCAAATGGGCTGAAGCAATCCCGTTATCTGAAGTCAAAACTTCTAGTGTTATCAACTTCGTCAAACATCATGTTATCTATCGATTTGGTGTTCCTCGACGTATTATCCATGATAACGGACCGCAGTTCGTCAGTCAGAAATTTACTCGATTCTGCGATGATCATCGGATTAATAATTTAGCTTCTACAGCATATAATCCAGCAGCTAATGGATTGGCAGAAGCTTTCAATAAAACAATCATCAAACTCTTGAAAAAGTTTGTTTCTTCCAACAAACGCAACTGGAGCGAGAAGCTTGGTGAATGTTTATGGGCCTACCGCACCACAGTTCGCAATGCGACCGGATGTACGCCTTTCTCTTTGGTATATGGGTGTGAAGCTGTTCTTCCCCTTGAGATCCAGATTCCTTCTCTAAGAATTGCAATCTCCAATGAACTTACAACAGAAAACAATGATCGTCTTCGACTTCAAGAATTGGAAGCTCTAGATGAAAAACGATTGTATGCTCAACAAAATATCGAGCTGTATCAGGCCCGAATCTCAAAAGCTTTTAACCGAAAAGTCAAAGTCAGAGCATATCAGAAGGGAGAACTGGTCCTTACTGTCAGACGTCCTATGACCATGACACATATGAGCAAAGACAAATATGTCGCGAAATGGGAAGGCCCATTCGTAATAAACAAAGTCTTCTCTAACGGAGCATACCAGCTTGCCTCTATGGATGGGAAAGTCATGATGATGCCTATCAATGGCAAATTCCTAAAAAAATATTATGTATAATATTTGCATCATTCCCCAGCAAATATAAAATCAAAGTTAATTCTTCTCTACAAAAATTATTTTGATATCGTTATCCCCAGAGGAAACTGATATTCCACCATGTATCATCTTCCCAGAGAATTTGATATTTTATTTTATTAGATCCCCAGTGGTTTTAATAAAGATCTTGTATAGAAAATCATGTCCATATTACCTCTGAATTTTCTATCTCAGTATGTATCATATTTTCTATTCTATGAAAATAATATCTCGTCTTTTGATTTCCGAATCCAAAGATCATGGAAAATATAATCTAAAGATATCTTTATATCTGAATTCTGTTTTCTCTAATCAGTATTAAACTAAAAATCTTTGGTTTAATATCATGATAGAGTTACAAAGTTTATTTGTATATTCTATTCTATCGAAATATGTCATGTATTATTTACCTCTGAACATGTTTTCTACAAAAATATTATCCACAAAATTGAAATCAAGCCAAAATGTTCATTTCTTTAATCAGAATCAAAATATTGATTACAATTGGATTTCAAAAATTCAGTACATGAAAAATATAAAAGAACTATTTAGGAGGAGTAATGATCTCCTGAATACGAACGATTACATTATTCATCTTTTCATCATGAGCTTTCTTGATTCGCTCTGCTGTTTCCGCTCCAATCATCCGTTGGTCATATTCTACAATAATAGAGCTACGGCGATTGGTCTCTTCAATCTGATTGGTTTGCATCAATTCTCGCTCTTGCTGTAAAACTTGACAGTGTTCAGCTGCAGATTTACGATCAGTAGCAATCTTTGATTGTTCTGTTTCCACAGAGGCAATTTGCTCCTGAAGACGAGCTAGTTCTTCCCTCAACTTTCTAAGCTCTTCAGCTTTTGACGCTTCATCTTTCTCTAGGTGCTCCATATTCTGACGAGTACTTATTATTTCTTCGTCTTTCGCCATTAGCTCTTTGGAAGATTGAGCGAGGAATTCTGTCAGAGCAATGTGCTGAGCTTGAGCTTCATTCTCCAATTGAGCAATTTTAGCTGCAGTCAGAGAATTAATGTCCTCCTTTTTAATCTTCCAATATTTATGGATGTTTGCTTCTAATTCACTCAGGAGATGTTCAAATAAGACACATTGAGCCTCATAACCAGCTTGTTTCAAAGCTGAACGTGGAAAACTAGTCGCTTCTCGAAGACTCGAAAAGGGCATAGTCTCATCCTTCATAAGTCGTCTTGAGTATGTATCCAGATATGAATAAATAATGTCTGAATACATCCCCATGATCTTTGCTATCCCTATGTCAAAACCGGGAGTTGCTGCAATAGTAGGGGAAGGAGCAGGAGGAGTCTCTATTCTTGAAGCTGAAGTTAGTACTTTTGGAGAACTCGGCAGATTTGAATTCCCCTCACCCACGTCAGTTTGAACAAATGGGGCTTGAGTAGAACTCATAGCCGGTGCAGTTCCTACAGCTGTTGGAATCAAAAAAGCATGATCAAAACCAAAAGACAATAAAGCAGAGACAAGACAAAACTCTGATGAATAAAATATTACCTGAAGCTGGTTCATATTCAGTTTCCTTCGGATCATTCAGCCCGGCTCGTAGTCTGTTCAGAGTACTTTCTGACACGGGATTTATTTCACTGCTTCCCGCCCCAGAAGTACTCAGAATTTGAACTTCTATATGCCTTTCCGGCTCTGGTGTCAACCCTGAGTGTTGACCAATGGTCTTCAGTGCATCAAATGGTGTTTTAGACGGTGATTCATCGTCTATCTCCATGTCTTCTTCTCCAGAAGAATGAGATGACGGTTCATAGTCAACTTATTCGCTCTCTGAAGCTTCAGCAATTGGATTGAGAGAAGTGGCTTCCTTCACTGATTCTCCCGAAATCAGTAAGTCATTAGCCGTTTCAGTCTGATGCTCGGCCTCTACCGCAGGCTGACTTATTTCCTGCGCATCATCGGCCATTTGTGGAACTGAGCCTATATCAGAAGGCATGGAAGACCCAGCAGGTTCAGGAATCTCTTCTTCAACATGTTCTGTCTTTACAGAAAAATCAAATGCAGCTTGTTTTTCTGAAGCCAATCGCATAGCACGATCGGTAGGACTCTCTGCATCCAGACAAATCACGGATTTAGTTTTTGAAACTATCACTTTCCTTCCTATTCTTTTTGTTAATGGAACAGTAGGATAATTGTCTATTGGATCACTACCTGCTTCATCAATATCTCTGACTCGATTAGACACAGGAGAATTTCCTGGAATAGTAATTCCTCCGCGACTTCGAGTCTCTGCTCGAGTAGCTCTTTTTGTAGCAGGACCAGCAGCACTTTTACCCCGCTTCCTCTTCGGGGTATTATCAATAGATATACTCTCTTCAGCACTCCCGATGGGTACATGTAATGGTTGATGAAGGTCATCAGAGAAGAAAGTCTCCAAAACATCATCATCAACTTCATCAGTGGCCAGAGGATCTTCTTTGTCATGACAATCTCTAGGCAAGGCTGATTTGGTTGATTTCTTTTCAACATGAATAAAGCTTCTGCCTAAGATGCTAAATTTTTCATCAAAAGTATTAGCTGATACATAGAATCTGGCATAGGACGCCAATATTCTAGCTCCTCTCCGATAGCTGACCGGATCTGGCATAGAAAAGGTAGCCCATGTACCTTTGGCAATGTAATATAGCCAAGCTCTGGCACCATCAATCAACCCTCCTTGATAACCAAAACACGTCGTTGCATTGCCTACATGCAACTGATCGTAACCAAATTGCCGAGCAAATCTGCTCGGGAGATATGGCTCTAGATAAGTGATGTTGTCACGGCGGCAGATTAAATGAGATGGCCTGATTCTCTTTAGCCATTCATGTTGGATATCATCCAACTCATTAGCACCAACGCCGTCAATCAATCTTCCAGGCATGGTCTCATATCCAACAGGTGGAGGAACACAAGTGAAGCTCCATAGTTCTCTCCTGTTTAATATAGTCCTGCAATCTGTCAAAGTGTCATATTTCCACTTTGGTGTGTGACTGTATCTTTCCAGAAAGGTATCATCTGGTCTAGCCATCCCAGCACTCATGAGAGATTCGAAATGCAGAAGCAGCCATCCAAATAAATATGTAAAGGGCATTTCTACCCGAGGAAAGGATGTAAGGCTCTTTCTTGCCAATTCGAACATTCTGTCTGTGTATGCCCTTAATCCAGCATTCAGACGGCATGTCATCGCTGTCAGTAAATCCATCTTATACCCAAAAACCAAACGGACTGCTGCTAAGACAACTCCTCTGTGCATCCTGTCTGCTGAATAGGTGCCAGGAACTACGAATTTTCTCAGCCAAAGAGAGATAAATCCAGCCAGATGACCTTCAGCGGATAATTCTCGGCTGCCCTGCTTAATATAGGTCTCAAACCTATCACCGGCTTTATAAGTGCCTTCGTCTTCCTCAATGACAATGTCGTCATGAGTGGTATCCCGGATGAGCCTATCAATCTCAGCTTGATTCAGAGGTTTAAATTTACCGACATACTGCTCAGACTTCTTCTTCTTTTGAACTTCATCAGTACGGCCTTAAAATAAATAGGCCATCCATTTGGAAGAATAGCAGTTGGAGTCCCCCTCTCCATCTTGTCCCTTATAAAAAGCCTTACATATGCTGTAATGGCACATTAATTCTTCAAATACGTAAAGAATCAGTGGGTTGGCTTTAGAAATCTTATTCATTTCATCAACAAAAGGGATATACTCTTCATATGGTAAATCTGCTGTTGGTAGCTGAGAAATATATGCCATTTCATGAAGGCGAATCCCATCTCGCCCCTTGGGGTCATGAAGGTGCCGGTACGATAGTTATATCTCTCCGCTAACGCCAAAAACAGATCCGGGTTTGGCCTGAAACCATAGGCAGTGCACTTAATGGCATCATATAGGCCTATCACCTGTAACTGTTCACCAAAATTCTTCAGAATCCATTTCACAAGAGCAGTCCATCTGGTATTCTCCGGATTTACCAGACCAGTCAGCCTCATTGACTGTTTTGGATAGATGGCATTTTCCAATTGAGCAAATTCGTTTGCAAAAATTGGGACTCTGACTGGCTTCAGCAGTACCGAGTCCTCAGGAGGGATGGTGGCAGGTAGCAGTCCTCGCAGAGATGTGACATGTGGTTCAGTACCACTGCGGAATCTTCCTTGACGATATCTTATCCACCCAGCCTTTGCTTGTCGGGATGGAGTGATATCCCACTTCATCTGTCTTTGACAACTCGCATGAAATGAACGAGCTATGTTGATGCTTTTTGATAAACCAGTCAAATACATTGGCTGATTTATATCACCATCCCTATAGTAACAGTATGATACTTTGTCCAGAGCAGGCTGAGAATTCATGTCAATAGCATCTCCGAAAAGAAATGCTGGCTTCGAATGGGTAACACCATCTACACTTTGTAAAGGCAGTCCACTCATCAGGTTCAGCAAAGTGTCATTTTCTTGATTGGTCAAAAGAGCTATTCTTGTAGAAGGTCCATCGAATTGGGGAAAACGAACATGTGATAAGTTACTTCTATAGTTATTTCCCACACATCCTTCAAATTCTGTCTCCTGAGCCAGAATATCCACTGCAAAAGAAGAATAAAACCTTAGTAATCTTCAACATCAAGAGATGACAAAGTTCAGCATACGCTCATGTTTTACTAAGCGTATGACAGACTCAAAGTTCAGCATACGCTCAGTTTTTACTAAGCGTATGGCAGACTCAAAGTTCAGCATACGCTCAATTTTTACTAAGCGTATGGCAGACTCAAAGTTCAGCATACGCTCAGTTTTCCTTAAGCGTATGGCAGATTCAAAGTTCAGCATACGCTCAGTTTTTACTAAGCGTATGGCAGACTCAAAGTTCAGCATACACTCAGTTTTTACTAAGCGTATGGCAGACTCAAGGTTCAGCATACGCTCAGTATATCCTTAGCGTATGGCAGACTCGAAGATCCATATACGCTCAGTTTATTCTAAGCGTATGACAGATTCAGAGATCACTTTTTACGCTCAGTTTATCTTAAGTGAATGATTTTAAAAGTTCAGTTTATGTTCAGGAGTTAGCGTATCTCAGTGAGACAACTCGCCATAGCATATTCTTTCAAGACAGCGTATTTTTGACATTTCTATCAAAAATACGCGTATCATACAGAATACGCTCCAAACATGTTTTTCGTATAAACAAAAAATATAGGATACGGCTAAACCCTAAAGAGGGAAGCGTATTTTTCTGACGTATTTGACCCTAAAAAGGGGATACGTTTTATGATTTTGTTCTAACCAGAGCCCTAAATAGGGGATAGTTACAGTTCATCATCATCATCCTCACCATAGAGAGGCTTCAATGGGCGTTCACTTCGTCGAACGCGCTCATTGGTAGTCTTCTTAGCAGCGGCGGCGGCGGGCTGAGATGACTCCGCAGGAGCCTTCCCCTTTCCCTTCGCAGCAGCATCAACCTTGGGCGCCATTGATAAAGCTTGAGTCGAAGAAGAAGAAGAAGTTGAGTCTTGAGTTTCTTTTTTCTCTCTCGAAGATGGATGCAAAAGTAAAAAAATAAATCAGGTCTTGGAAGACCTATTTATAGAAGAAAAGAAGAAGTTCAAACGGCGGATATTCTTTAAACAGAATCCCTAAAGATTTGTACTGATATTGAGGAAGATAGCAAACTTATGCCAGCGTGTCAGGACTTATTCCCACTTTAAGTTCAAAGTAATTTCGAACTTTTGAAATTCATAAAGTCCGAAAACTTTGAAGGGGGTCTTGTAGGGTGTGAAAATTATGACATGCTGATATAAGACCCAGTCCAAGTCATACGCTCAAGGCCATACGCTCATCCCAAGTCATACGCTTAAGGCCATACGCTCAGTCAAAGCCATACGCTCAAGGTCATACGTTCAGCCAAGGCCATACGCTCATCTAAAGGCCGTACGCTCAGTGAATATTTTATTATTTCCTGAGATGACAGCACAGTATGTATTTAATAAAGGATGAATCTGACACTTCGTCTTTCGTACAAAGACAGCTGCCCCATGAAGATTAGCCGTCGTATAGGTTTTCGAAGAGTCGGTTTTGTCTTTTACGATGACAGCTCAGCATCTCTCATAAATGTAAAAGCCATCATTACTGTCAGTTTTGACAGTCTGTCAGCCATCATATCCGCAGTCACGACGCTCGAGAAGATTTTGTCAGTTATTGGAAGATATGGCGTATCAAAGAAGATTGATGATGGCCACGTGTTTACTTATTCAAACATGCCACGTGTCTACTTATTCAAACATACGACTCAACCAAGTGAGCGTATGGATTCCATACGGCTCCTTGCCAACCAAGTGAGCGTATGGATTCCATACGGCTCCTTGCCAACCAAGTGAGCGTATGGATTCCATACGGCTCCTTGCCAACCAAGTGAGCGTATAGATTCCATACGACTCCTTGCCAACCAAGTGAGCATATGGATTCCATACGACTCCTTGTCAATCAAGTGAGCGTATAGATTCCATACGACTTCTTGTCAATAATGTGAGCGTATCAGCTTTATATGGTTCTACGCTGTCCAAGTAAGCGTATGCAAGACATGTGCCTTCAAAAGCTAGCGTATGACTCTTCTTCTAAGGCAGCGTATCACAGCAGTTGTGTCCAGAATGATTTTCAACGTGCAGTTAACACACGTTCTCACGTGTCCTGCACTCAGTTATCCACTTCTTCAAAAGTTATGCAACGTGGCATTCATGCCATCAATCTCTCCTGAATATGCTCCACTACTTTCAACCGCACGCTAATGTGTCTCCATCAGAATTTGCCACGCGTCCCTGCAGTTATGCACACGTCAAGTAACTACCTGAGCGTATGCTTAAGGACAGTTATCCTGAACTCTATAAAAGAGAGTTTCCTCATCTTCATCAGACACACAGTCAATTTCAGAGAGAACAGAGAGATTGCCCAGTTGCTGTCCAAGTTCTTCAAAGTTCGAGTTTTTTTCATCGCATCGTCCAAGGGATAAAGTAATCGTCTTCTAGATTAGATTCATATAGTTGTAATTTTCTCAGATACAAAATAAATAAAGTGAATTTATTTATGGAAAACAGTTACCCAAGCGAGGGATTCTTCCGGTGCATGTTTCCACCAAAGTGACGCAGGGGGAGGAAAGGAGAGTGCCCAATCAACCGCGGGATATCAAAGTGATCTCCGACGAGTCCAATTGTATTTAGATTGGATATACTGTAGTCCTTCGGAGGAGCGCACATTGGAAAAAATGTGTTGTTGTTGTGCTTGGAAAAAACGATAATTGGGATCTTGTAATTGTTAGCGAATAGATATGCAACAGAAGGTATGTCCAGGTAATGCTCTGGTCCAATAGTCTGGGTGTCGCATGGAATGCTTGTCAACAGTTCTCCAACATGTTCTTGTCCAAGTATTTTGCTATAGAATGAAAGACGAGACTCCAGCTCAAAATATAGCTCAGCTCTAACTTGTCTCCATCCGTCTTTAGCGGGGTAGCCTAGATGCCGCGCAAGCACATGATATCCACAATGTCCGTCTTTGGGCACATCATCAATAGACCAAATATATTCCCGTATGTCGGGCACAAAAGCACCAATGTATGCATCGAGTGTGTTTGCAGCACTCGTATTCTGTTTCTTTCTACGAGTATGGAGCTTCTCCTTCCTCTTTGGAACGGCTAGCATTTGCACGCTTCTTTCAACGTGCTCAAAGAGAGAGGCTTCTCGCTTAGTAGACTCGAGCTTCTTCTTTTGTGTTCTTGTAAGTCTTTTTGGCGGTCTACCTTTCGGAGCAATGATAGAAGATGGCTCATGTAGACGACTACTTGCCGGGTTGGCAAGTTCTTGGATCCCAAGCTCAATGGACTTCCTCTCAGGTCCTAGTGCTGCACACCATCTGGCATGAAGAAGTTTCAACTATGGCATGGAAAAGAAATCATCTGGACTGTCCACCGTAGGCATGATCGACAGCTGTCTCCAACGCTGATCAAAGACCACTACTAGAATAGGTCTACATTGACGTCGATATTCGTTGATCTCGTGTGCACAAGGGAGCCCGAGAGAATGTCAATGTGTACAACCACATACTTCGATATCTAAACCGACAGAATTCGCACGACCAATCTCATCAATAATGTCAATGCGTCGTGGGACGCCACGTGGATTAAATCAGACAAGAGATGTTCTTTCTTATGTTGGTGCTTTACAATATTCAGGCTCATCTCAAATGAAGCCTTTATCTCGTTCACGACCGAATTGGTCATTAGATTGATTGATTGCCAAACGGAGATGAAACCACCGGCCGATGAGCGCAGATATCTTTTTAGTCTTGAATGTGAGCCTTCGACACGGTTGGTAGTGGTCGTGCCGTAGTGTTTTACCATATTCGTCCATGCCAAGACAAAATTTTCTTTATGTTCATCAAGCCAGGTGTCTTTGATATAAGATATACACGCCGGGTTGCTCTGCTCCCATTGCTCTTTGAACATGTACCATGCTGCGTCAAATGTTTTCTCACTACTTGCTCGCCACACAAGAGTCCAACCGTTATAGAAATCTTGGAAGCGGTCCATGTCGAGTTTGCCGTCTACTTTCTCGAACTTCAGTTTGCATTGTGCTTGAATATTTCTGTTTATATGCCAAGTACATAGTAATCTACGAGCATGAGGAAATACGGTATCAATAGTATTCATCAATGCATATTCCCGATCGGTCACAAAAATAGACGGTTCTTTATGTCCACTGTAAAGTGTCTTCAGCTTTTCCAAAGCCCATGTATAGTCCTCTAATGTTTCGTTCCTCAAAAAACAAAAGGCAACTGAAAATGTCCTTCGGGTTGAAGTGAACCCAACAATGTGAAGAAGAGGCATCTTGAATTTATTAGTCTTGTACGTGCAATCAAGAACCAAAACATCGGCGAAGGACCGTGCCAACTGTGTGCAATTCGGATGGGACCAAAACAGAGAAATGACTTCATTGCTCACCGGAAGTCTTCTATGGTATTCCACATAATGATTTTCGGCGAGCAATTTCATCACTTGTTGCATCGCCATTCTTCCTTTTAGAGTACTCGTTCTAGACCTCGCTAGTGCATTGTAAATTGTCCTCATAGTGGACTTGTTCCTATCATTCTTCTGAAGCAGCGCAGAATAAATTTCTTTTGGAGCAACTCCGGAAGCTGACAATTCTGTAACTAACTTTTTCTCATCATCTTTCAATCTTCCGGCGTAGGCATGACCAGTTAGCATCTCCGGAATAGTATGATTGTGGATTCCATTACGTACCACAACTGTCCACTTCTCGCCAGTCTTGCACCCCAACACTAACTTGAATGGACAACCACATTTCCTTGAGCCTGACTCTTTCTTTCCAGATATTATTGGAAAAAGTTCACTTTTTTTTCGATGCACCCTAAACGTCCTGTCACGCCCCAGAACCAGAATACTGGAGAGCGGGGGAATGACTCAGCCAGCTACGTATTACGGGTAGATGAATACCGTATAATACGATCAATGCTGTCTAACAAGACGAGGGGGTGCATACTACATGAAAGTCTCCTATGGTCACTTCACATCTATTGTCTCAATCATTCAAACAAGAAACAGAAATAGAGAACATGTGAGATAAAGCAGTAAGGCGTCCCAAACGCTCAGTCAAAATGTTCTTGATATCTGGCTTTACAAAACACAGCCAGATGATGTAGTCAGTATACACAATTGTTATCAGCTGCAGCCTGACTTAGTTACAATTATGCAAAAGTAGGTACAAGACAATCCGACTAACATGTCGGTGCCAAACGGCAAAGTACAAAGTATTTAACAAAACGAGCGAGGAAGTAAGAAAACCCACTCGAGCCCTGTAGTGCCCCGTCCCGCAAAGTCAATCGGAGGAATCGAAACGCCGACGGCGTTCGGACTTAGCCTTGCAACGGCTTGCTCGGAGACATCGCTCAGGTGGGGTAGTTTCGGTGAACTCTCCTCATCTTTGCCTTCACATAATAAATCGTGTTTTCAACTTGCACAAGTTAGGCTTGATAATAAAAGCTACGCATCCACATAGCTAAGGGAATAATCCCGACGGTTCGAATCGAGTTAGAACATGGAAAACGTCCCACGGTCGGCTTAGAGTTGGTGCACGTCGTGCTTTGAAAATGACACTCGGTCCTTCGTCCCGTGGCTTGGGAGAAGGAAAGTTGGTCTTCGGTGCAAAAGCTGAGAGTTAGCCTACGTCATAGGCGTCGCCCGCACAAATGCTTGTTAAAGCATGCACGGTCCTGTCCCGTAAGGCTTGGCATAGCCTTTGCTCGTCCCTTGGGTTATGTTGTAGGCTTGAGTGAGTTAGGCGAAGTTATGCCGGTCGACCTAAGTTATTCTACGTGCTGTCCCGCTCATTCTGCGGTTGTCAGGATAAATAGTCCTACGACCCCAAGGCCCATCATATGAAGTATGACTTGGGCGATAGCGTTGTATAGAACATGAGTTGGTTTAGAGGCACGAGCCACGGTTGGTTCAGTAGAAAGTTATCCATGGTCGGTCGATACTTAAGGAAACACGTTATGTTCAAGTTAAGTTGGAAGGCTATGCAGTAGCCGTTCCCTGAGTTCAAGAAATGTTAAGTCTAAGCGATGGTTAGTCGCCGAGGCAACCCTGGTTAGGGGCTCTGCACAGGAAGTACAAAGAGTGGAAAGAGTAAAATAACTAAGTAAATGAATTGATCACATAACAAGCCCCAACAGTATCCTAAAATACACCATGTTAACCCTTATGAACTTGGACAACTTGTCGACAAGGGGTGGTTTCTTCGAGCGGCAACCCGGGGCCACGGGACCGACTCGGCCTAGGAAGAAACTGGTTGTAGTCGAGCTGGGTAATAGGCAACGCTGGTTAGGCGATCGGTAAGACGGGGACTTGCATCGGGGCTCGCTACCTGCGTTGCAAGGGTCCCGTATTACCAGGCTACGTCCAAGGCGGCTGGTTATGTAGTGCCCCGCTACGCGAAGGCACTAGATAAACAGAAAGATCGGATTGCTGGCTCTGCAACAGAAGACGATTAATCTGGGTGAGTGGACGAAGTCTCATTTGCTGATTCGCTTGCGCCTTAAGAATCTGAGTTTTGATTGAATGCTTTTGTTAATAACAAGATGGTTAATCATTGAGTATGCTTTAAGAGATTTCATATGTTGCCATGCTAAGAACAAGGAAAGAGAGAACCTGTATGCTAAGAAAGAATTAATCTGCATGCTAATAAGAAAACTTGTTGCCTTGCTAGTACAAGAAACTAGATAACCTGCATGTATAAGAAGTAGACTGCTCAACTGCTTGCTTGCGAATGTATGTCTAACGCTGAGAGCATCCATGTGACAATGGGTGCCGATATGTTATCTGTTATCTGTTATCTGGGGGCTTCTGCTCCACTATCTGGGGGCTTCTGCTCCACTATCTGGGGGCGACGGCTCCACTACCTGGGGGCTTCGGCTCTGGGCTTCGGCTCTATTGTATGGGGGCGACGGCTTCTCTTTTGTATGGGGGCTTCGGCTCCACTACGTGGGGGCTTCGGCTCTGGGCTTCGGCTCTATTGCTTGGGGGCTTCGGCTCTGTTATCTGATGGACTGAAATGAATAATTGCCAATAGATCAAATGTGCCTCAAGAGTTTAGATCATATAGAAAATGATGGTTTTATCATGTTTATGCTAATCCTTGTCTTGTGCAGGGATGGACGGTCGGCTATGGTAAGAATTACTGAAAAGTGATACACATGTATTGCTTAAGTTTGTTAGACGAATTGCTTGAAAGATTAATCTGTTACCAAGAAATGCTATGTTCCACTAAAAGAAAAGATGTAATATCATGCTTGTGATCTGATCCTGAGTTTGTCTTGAACAAGATAAGAGAATGCTAAAGATGTTGTCCCTAATGAAATGATATGCTCATGAAACATGCTGCACACTGCACAAATGAATACTCATCGTGCTCGAATTGAATAGTCCCTTGTATGCTTGAAATGATATGAACTGTGGCTTTTCAAAGATGTGTTTTCAAAAGATATGTAAACTGACTCTGTATGCATGGAATGAATCTAGGTAAAACTAGCAAGATCACATCACAAGAAACGTTTTCTCACTAAATGAACAGTGATCGTTTCAGTTAAATGTAGCTCTTTGTTCACACATTCACCAGTATGCTGATATACTGACCCATCATCAGTCTGCATGCAGGTGCACCATGCATCGAGAAGGATAGCCCGAAGCGATAGCCCGTGCCTCATCCTCAGGAGCCAGAAATCAGAAGAGATGCCAAGAGATGACATCTGTGCAAGAGTTTGGTTTTGTATATAAAAGGATGTAATGTATGGGAACGGGATCATTGTAATCTGTAAAGTTCTGAGAGAATATATTATTGTATCAGAGAGAATCGAGAGCTTGTAATCTGTTCAAATGAAATCAATAAAGAGAAATATTCTTGTTACCATTGTGTTCAATACTTGTATTCTGAAATATGTCCGCTGCTGCTTCAATTATCTGCGATACGTTCCGCTGCGTATTGTCAAACTTGTCTATCTTGTCTTGTTTCAGGTCTTGGCCTTGTGCAAGCGCAACTTAGGCTTGCACGGCATCACGCCTTAGCGAGGACGAACGGTCCCAAAGAGCCCGAAGCGAGGACGAAAAGGACTCTGCGGGATCGGGGCGTGACAGAATGGTATCAGAGCAACACGATCCTCTGGCCAATTTTGATTCAATTGAATTTGTACATGTCTTCTGATTGAAATTCCGTTGCCTACTCGATATCAATAATGAGATGAACGTTCCATACAATAAGTCCGTAAATATTTTTATGATGCCGGCAATGTTTTACCGATTTGATTGATTGAGATTGAAATGCTTGATTGAACAAGAGTTTTGATATGATCTGAATTGTGATTTCATGGATTGATGATGGCGAAGGATGAGGACTATCGCTGCTAAGGATATCGTAAGTTTCTCCTTAAGTTTCGAGGACGAAACTTCTTTTCGGTGGGTAATTATGTAGTGCCCCGCTACGCGAAGGCACTAGATAAACAGAAAGATCGGAATGCTGGCTCTGCAACAGAAGACGATTAATCTGGGTGAGTGGACGAAGTCTCATTTGCTGATTCGCTTGCGTCTTAAGAATCTGAGTTTTGATTGAATGCTTTTGTTAATAACAAGATGGTTAATCATTGAGTATGCTTTAAGAGATTTCATATGTTGCCATGCTAAGAACAAGGAAAGAGAGAACCTGTATGCTAAGAAAGAATTAATCTGCATGCTAATAAGAAAACTTGTTGCCTTGCTAGTACAAGAAACTAGATAACCTGCATGTATAAGAAGTAGACTGCTCAACTGCTTGCTTGCGAATGTATGTCTAACGCTGAGAGCATCCATGTGACAATGGGTGCCGATATGTTATCTGTTATCTGTTATCTGGGGGCTTCTGCTCCACTATCTGGGGGCTTCTGCTCCACTATCTGGGGGCGACGGCTCCACTACCTGGGGGCTTCGGCTCTGGGCTTCGGCTCTATTGTATGGGGGCGACGGCTTCTCTTTTGTATGGGGGCTTCGGCTCCACTACGTGGGGGCTTCGGCTCTGGGCTTCGGCTCTATTGCTTGGGGGCTTCGGCTCTGTTATCTGATGGACTGAAATGAATAATTGCCAATAGATCAAATGTGCCTCAAGAGTTTAGATCATATAGAAAATGATGGTTTTATCATGTTTATGCTAATCCTTGTCTTGTGCAGGGATGGACGGTCGGCTATGGTAAGAATCACTGAAAAGTGATACACATGTATTGCTTAAGTTTGCTAGACGAATTGCTTGAAAGATTAATCTGTTACCAAGAAATGCTATGTTCCACTAAAAGAAAAGATGTAATATCATGCTTGTGATCTGACCCTGAGTTTGTCTTGAACAAGATAAGAGAATGCTAAAGATGTTGTCCCTAATGAAATGATATGTTCATGAAACATGCTGCGCACTGCACAAATGAATACTCATCGTGCTCGAATTGAATAGTCCCTTGTATGCTTGAAATGATATGAACTGTGGCTTTTCAAAGATGTGTTTTCAAAAGATATGTAAACTGACTCTGTATGCATGGAATGAATCTAGGTAAAACTAGCAAGATCACATCACAAGAAACGTTTTCTCACTAAATGAACAGTGATCGTTTCAGTTAAATGTAGCTCTTTGTTCACACATTCACCAGTATGCTGATATACTGACCCATCATCAGTCTGCATGCAGGTGCACCATGCATCGAGAAGGATAGCCCGAAGCGATAGCCCGTGCCTCATCCTCAGGAGCCAGAAATCAGAAGAGATGCCAAGAGATGACATCTGTGCAAGAGTTTGGTTTTGTATATAAAAGGATGTAATGTATGGGAATGGGATCATTGTAATCTGTAAAGTTCTGAGAGAATGTAATATTGTATCAGAGAGAATCGAGAGCTTGTAATCTGTTCAAATGAAATCAATAAAGAGAAATATTCTTGTTACCATTGTGTTCAATACTTGTATTCTGAAATATGTCCGCTGCTGCTTCAATTATCTGCGATACGTTCCGCTGCGTATTGTCAAACTTGTCTATCTTGTCTTGTTTCAGGTCTCGGCCTTGTGCAAGCGCAACTTAGGCTTGCACGGTATCACGCCTTAGCGAGGACGAACGGTCCCAAAGAGCCCGAAGCGAGGACGAAAAGGACTCTGCGGGATCGGGGCGTGACAGGTTAGGCCAATCCCATAACAAACACTTGATATAAATTGTTTTCAACTAACATGTTAAGTTTTGTGTCGGCACGGGCGGCAATCCGTGTGTGTGCCTTTGGATTGAGTTGAATATGTATGAGTTAAAAAGACACAATGTCGGAGCCTAAGATTTGGCTACAGCGAAGGCGACGTGCTTCGGCACGAGATGTGGCGTCGAGTGTTAAGTTGTTGGCATAGAGTTGCATGAGTTAGGCTTGAGCTGTCGCGAGTTAAGTCGAGAAGGGCCGTAGGGCTAGTTGTGTGAAGTTACGTTGAGTTATTGAGCACGGCCTCGAAATATGAGGCACGGCCGCGTTGTCACGACACAAGTGTAGCCGAGACTAAGCAAGGAGGCACTGCCTCGGAGATATTGAAGCACGAATCGAGTTATGGCACGACCGAGTCGTTACGTCCCAGAGTTTGACACAAAAGACAAGTATAAGTCGGTGCGTCGACAATACAGTCACGAGAAAGGTCTAGAGGCAAGGAAATGGAGTCTTTCGTGTAGTTGCGTCTCTGATTATGGCCGTAAGGCAAACACGACTTGATAGGTTAACGTTGTTGGCACGAGAAGGGACTAAGGCAAAAGTATGAGTTAACGTCGTTGTGCAAGCACGGGATGGTTCCGATACACAAGTTGCGCTAAGGCGCCGGTCCTAAAATTTATCCTAAGGCAAGAATAGAAAGACAATCGAAAAAGGGTTTATGTTGCACAAAGTAAAAAAAACGTGTAGGTTTTGTATGGGTGGGCGAGGAGCTCACTCCACCAGTACAGTAGTACTGACACCCACACAGTGTTTCATGTGCATGCACAGGTAGAAGCTCGTGGTGCGGAGCTCGCTTGGATGCGTCGAGGCACGGAGTTCCTTGGCGAATCAAAGCGTGCGGCCGCACAAACTGAAGACTTATACAGGACATAATGTATGGACATCGCCTTCCGAAGCTTCCGCTGGATTCAAGTATTGTATTGAGAGATGAGAGAGAGCAGAGTGACTTGTAAATGAGAGAAAAGTGAGCATGAGAGACATTGTAATTTGGCCTTGCGCCCACAAATGTAATCTTGTATTCAATATCAATAAAGAGATTCTTTTGAATGACTTGTGTTCATGTGTTCTTCTTTAAATTCTGCTGCAATGTATTCAATGTTTCTGCTTGGGACTTCTGGGCGACGACCCCGTCGCCGCCGATGTAATCGGCCGTTATGAAACTGCCTTGCACGAGCGCAATCTAGGCTCGTGCGGCATCACGCCTTAGCGAGGACGATCGCTCCTACGGGAGCGGGGCGTGACATAGTGGTATCAGAGCACGGCTTTATGTCCTTGGACCGTCGATTGAATTCTTTAACTTCGATGTTTCCGCAAAACTCTGCTGCTTCCGCAAGTTGTTATCGTTGGTGCGCTCTCTCTCAAATGTCCATCGGCATGTCCATACAATAAGTCTAAATATTTTCGAAAGCTCGTACAAGCGTTCAATCTAACGCATCGGTAGGCCGTTGCCAAATGCGTCGATAGGGCCTTTGTGCCGAACGTTGCAAAACTTGACTCGATAGAAAATATGTGCTAATGTTAGCAAAGTCGTACGTGTAACCGAATAGTCCTACGTCGACCTTAGCAAGTTGTGTGCATGCCTAATTAGTCCAATATCGATCCTAGCAATTGAGCGTGCAAACTCGAATATAGTCCGCACGGGATGGCTATGCACACGGCCTTTTGGCTAAGTTGTGTTGCGCATCGCGCACCTCGACCCTTGGTGCAAATGAGTCGCGAGCGATATCAAGTATCGCTTGGTCGGGAAAGAAGATACACTTAGAGTGTCTATCGATAGGAACGCTATCGAACTAACGCTTAGGCGTACACGAAAGATTGATTTGGATTTCAAGAAAATAGTCCGAACGACTTAGTGCGTCGATACGACGCGAGCGACTACGTTAGCGATTCGTCGAACGAATCTGAGGGATGTCTTAGCGAATGACGCGAACGTGATTGAGGACTAGGTCGTATGGCTTGAATCTGAGTGGTGTATGTGATAGGTTCGGAGAAGAATAAAAATGAGTGTCGACGACTAGTCGAGTGGCTCGAATCCGAATGGTGTATGGTTCGTCTTGGGAATTGTTCGAGTGAATATTTAGGATTACGATTATTACGACGAGGCAATGCGATCGCGCAAAGCCTTAGAACGCGTCACGCTTAGTTGGTTGTGACTTCGAATGGCCCGAACGAGCATCTCGTTCGGACAACTTGTGAATGAGCAACGCGAGTTAGAAAACGTTTCGGAACGATGAATGAAAATGAATGATCTTGATCGAGGAAACTTAGAGGATCGCGCGTACGATATCGGATTGATGCAAATAAAATATGACTTGAGTTTTGAACAAAGATCTTGAAACGAGCTTGAGGAATAGCAATCGAACTTGATCTTGATTATCGAGGAAATTGTGGAATATCCAACTCGGACAATAACATCAGTCGTACGACTCGAAATTGGTTGCAAAGGAAGATCGTCAGGTTATGCATATCGTCGATGGTATTGAGGCGTATCAAAGATCGATATGCGATAACTCGGGGGTACTCTGACTCGACGAATAACGATCGTGCAAATATCATTGTTCCGATGGATGTTATAATCGAGATGTTAAAATGTGTCGAGGAAAAGATAGACTTGGCTCGAGGATTTTCTAAGTTGAATGAATGACGATCGAACTTGGCTTGGATGAATACTGGAATGTTTTGGATTCGCTTTGTCGATAACCACAACGTTGACGTTCTTGTCTTATGCGAGCGCTACTCCCGCCTCGCACATGCGTCACGCCGATTAGGGCGATCACTCTGCGTGAGTGCTGGTATGGTGATTCATACAGTGGGAGTGGTCGAACTTGCACGGTGCGACAATTTGTGCTTCGACTTATGGTTTGACGCGAAGATAGACTCGAGATTGAATTGGTGTGCTTGTCGATTGAACTTGAGGATTGAGTAGGTCCAATCCGCGTATCGAGAATGAATGAGTCTAAACTCAAACAAGAGTTACGCCCCGATGAGAATGATTATTCCGCGGGAACGTTGCATGGTGATTCATGAACCACCGCGGATTATCAGACTCGCATGAGATTGGGGCGCAACGTATTGTCGAGCGAGATGACCTCGTGATCGAATACATAAATTGGTTAGAATTGGTGAATTGAAGGGATTTGAATATACGCAACACGTGCCGTAATGCGAATTAGGTGATCGTGCTCGATGTTTAGAAATCTGAGTGACGCGAGCTTGGGTAGAAGACCCCGTATGATCGATTCTGGTTTGACCCTAGGATTGGGGTCAGTATTGGCATTATTGCTGGGGAACTATGATTCCAATCCTGACATTGACTTAGCCTCGAAAAAAAATAGCCTAGCGGTTAGGCGAGACGCCATATTTCAAGTGTTAGCAATCGGAATGATTGATCTTGAGGATTGGCATGGATGGATAGCGAATCACGAATATAGGAAACCCTGCTCACGAGACTCGGCTGACATGCATATATTTCAGGGATGCCTGGGTATGTGCACGATGCGACTCGAGTGAGAATGACAAATTTTCTATCATGCGGCTTGGCTGAATGCATGTATTTTGGGGACGCTTGGAATGCGTGCATGATCCAGCCAAGTGATACGACGAGTTCAAGCAAGGCTTGAAAGATGGGAGTGTGTCGAGATCTTGAAATCGTATTAAAGGAAAGATTGATAATAGTACGAGCGTGGCCCAGACTCAAGGAAGCGCGTAGGGGTATCTCGCTCGACTGCAATAGTCCCGTGTCTAGGTACGACTAAGTCTTGGCCATAGAAATGGTAGGATAGCTTGCCTTCAGGAAAGTCTCGAGGACGAGACTTGTTCTGAGTGGTGTATGATGTAGTGCCCCGTCCCGCAAAGTCAATCGGAGGAATCGAAACGCCGACGGCGTTCGGACTTAGCCTTGCAACGGCTTGCTCGGAGACATCGCTCAGGTGGGGTAGTTTCGGTGAACTCTCCTCATCTTTGCCTTCACATAATAAATCGTGTTTTCAACTTGCACAAGTTAGGCTTGATAATAAAAGCTACGCATCCACATAGCTAAGGGAATAATCCCGACGGTTCGAATCGAGTTAGAACATGGAAAACGTCCCACGGTCGGCTTAGAGTTGGTGCACGTCGTGCTTTGAAAATGACACTCGGTCCTTCGTCCCGTGGCTTGGGAGAAGGAAAGTTGGTCTTCGGTGCAAAAGCTGAGAGTTAGCCTACGTCATAGGCGTCGCCCGCACAAATGCTTGTTAAAGCATGCACGGTCCTGTCCCGCAAGGCTTGGCATAGCCTTTGCTCGTCCCTTGGGTTATGTTGTAGGCTTGAGTGAGTTAGGCGAAGTTATGCCGGTCGACCTAAGTTATTCTACGTGCTATCCCGCTCATTCTGCGGTTGTCAGGATAAATAGTCCTACGACCCCAAGGCCCATCATATGAAGTATGACTTGGGCGATAGCGTTGCATAGAACATGAGTTGGTTTAGAGGCACGAGCCACGGTTGGTTCAGTAGAAAGTTATCCACGGTCGGTCGATACTTAAGGAAACACGTTATGTTCAAGTTAAGTTGGAAGGCTATGCAGTAGCCGTTCCCTGAGTTCAAGAAATGTTAAGTCTAAGCGATGGTTAGTCGCCGAGACAACCCTGGTTAGGGGCTCTGCACAGGAAGTACAAAGAGTGGAAAGAGTAAAATAACCAAGTAAATGAATTGATCACATAACAAGCTCCAACGGTATCCTAAAATACACCATGTTAACCCTTATGAACTTGGACAACTTGTCGACAAGGGGTGGTTTCTTCGAGCGGTAACCCGGGGCCACGGGACCGACTCGGCCTAGGAAGAAACTGGTTGTAGCCGAGCTGGGTAATAGGCAACGCTGGTTAGGCGATCGGTAAGACGGGGACTTGCATCGGGGCTCGCTACCTGCGTTGCAAGGGTCCCGTATTACCAGGCTACGTCCAAGGCGGCTGGTTAGGCCAATCCCATAACAAACACTTGATATAAATTGTTTTCAACTAACATGTTAAGTTTTGTGTCGGCACGGGCGGCAATCCGTGTGTGTGCCTTTGGATTGAGTTGAATATGTATGAGTTAAAAAGACACAATATCGGAGCCTAAGATTTGGCTACAGCGAAGGCGACGTGCTTCGGCACGAGATGTGGCGTCGAGTGTTAAGTTGTTGGCATAGAGTTGCATGAGTTAGGCTTGAGCTGTCGCGAGTTAAGTCGAGAAGGGCCGTAGGGCTAGTTGTGTGAAGTTACGTTGAGTTATTGAGCACGGCCTCGAAATATGAGGCACGGCCGCGTTGTCACGACGCAAGTGTAGCCGAGACTAAGCAAGGAGGCACTGCCTCGGAGATATTGAAGCACGAATCGAGTTATGGCACGACCGAGTCGTTACGTCCCAGAGTTTGGCACAAAAGACAAGTATAAGTCGGTGCGTCGACAATACAGTCACGAGAAAGGTCTAGAGGCAAGAAAATGGAGTCTTTCGTGTAGTTGCGTCTCTAATTATGGCCGTAAGGCAAACACGACTTGATAGGTTAACGTTGTTGGCACGAGAAGGGACTAAGGCAAAAGTATGAGTTAACGTCGTTGTGCAAGCACGGGATGGTTCCGATACACAAGTTGCGCTAAGGCGCCGGTCCTAAAATTTATCCTAAGGCAAGAATAGAAAGACAATCGAAAAAGGGTTTATGTTGCACAAAGTAAAAGAAACGTGTAGGTTTTGTATGGGTGGGCGAGGAGCTCACTCCACCAGTACAGTGGTACTGACACCCACACAGTGTTTTATGTGCAGGCACAGGTAGAAGCTCGTGGTGCGGAGCTCGCTTGGATGCGTCGAGGCACGGAGTTCCTTGGCGAATCAAAGCGTGCGGCCGCGCAAACTGAAGACTTATTCAGGACATAATGTATGGACATCGCCTTCCGAAGCTTCCGCTGGATTCAAGTATTGTATTGAGAGATGAGAGAGAGCAGAGTGACTTGTAAATGAGAGAAAAGTGAGCATGAGAGACATTGTAATTTGGCCTTGCGCCCACAAATGTAATCTTGTATTCAATATCAATAAAGAGATTCTTTTGAATGACTTGTGTTCATGTGTTCTTCTTTAAATTCTGCTGCAATGTATTCAATGTTTCTGCTTGGGACTTCTGGGCGACGACCCCGTCGTCGCCGATGTAATCGGCCGTTATGAAACTGCCTTGCACGAGCACAATCTAGGCTCGTGCGGCATCACGCCTTAGCGAGGACGATCGCTCCTACGGGAGCGGGGCGTGACAAGCCCTCCTGCGATCATCCCTCTAGTGTTGACCATCGTGGAGGTAGAAGTAAGCTGGATCCTCGGGGACCGGCTCTAAATCTGGCCATGCAAAACCAGAGAGGTTAGACCTCTAACAGCAAGTACCGCAAGGAAGCACGATATGAGGGATTAAAACCAGTAATGAGAAAATATGATAAATAGATCTCTGCTTTCTACTGGAATTCACATAGTATCACGACACTTCGAACCAACCTCCCAACCAAACAAGGACAGAAGTTGGCACGTCATGTCCTGACATTCTGATCATCTCAGTTAGGTAACAGAGGACATACAGTACACAAACAAGTTAATTTAAACGGCCATTCAACTACTACGGCTTGCTACTGTGAGTTCCAAGTTATCCTGGAATTATGCAATAGGGATTCCTCAGTTCTTACTAGGTGCAAGCAAGGCTAGTTTACCCAGTCAATCAATTACGCCAATCATGAATTAGACGAGTCCCAGCAGGACGCCCGTCATCAATATACAATATACAATAGATAATATAACCAGATACCGCTCCCTACCCGTGTGGCAGATTTGCAGTATCTGTGGGGACCAGCCGGCCTGTCGGGCACTACTAGTCCCAAGAGGGCTGCCATGTAAGAACTCGGGAATCCATTCTCTCCATACAATCATTATTTTATTTAACTTAATAGTCTCTACGTTAAGTAAAATCCCATACCGTGGGTCATGGTCATTCAAATGAGTACTTTCGTACGGGGTACGATATGCACAACTCTACAACGATACCAGTGCGGTTAGGTTGCAGGTCTTACATAGCGTAATGCAACAATCAGAACTAACCACGGAGTAATCATGCCTTGACCATAAAGTACACATGCTACTTTTGTAAAATAAATAAATAAATAAATAAATTGAAGCCTACATGTGCCTGTATGTCAATATTCGGGATCAGCCAGTCGATTACAATAGTTCATAATTAATATGAACGTGTCTCATTCATTCAATTCAATAAGACGACGAGCCAGTCTCTTAGTTCCAACTAGGAACGCATGATCAATTATTAGTCAAAGTAACAGTCGGGTTCAATTCGTGACGAGGCATAAAAGTCAAATTAGTATTAAGCATGGTCGAGTCTATAACTAGCATAAAATAGTTGGTAACACATTCTTGAAGCCAAGAAAAATATCTACAACTTTCATGTTGGGAGTTAGAAGAAATTCTAGCCATAATTCAGTCAAAATAGGACATATAACAGTCAGAAACAACCAAAATAGGCATATACGGCCTATTCTGCGACATGCATGCGAACCTACTGCGACATGCAGCTCATGCGGCCCTACTGCGACACCATATGCGGCTCAACTGCGATATACGGCCTATGCGGCCCAACCGCGACACCATATACGGCTACTGCGACATGCAGCCTATGCGGCCCAACCGCGACACCATATGCGGCTCAACTGCGACATACAGCTCATGCGGCCCAACTGCGACATCATGCGGCTCAACTGCGACATGTGCCCCATGCGGCTCATTCGCGGCACCATATGCGGCTCAACTGCGACATGCGGCCTATGCGGCCCAACCGCGACATCTATGCGGCTCAACTGCGACATGCGGCTCATGCGGCCCAACCGCGACATCTATGCGGCTCTACTCGACATGTGCCTCATGCGGCCCAACCGCGACATCTTTGCGGCTCTACTGCGACATGCGGTTCATGCTGCAGATGAACATACAAGTTTGACCAAAATTGTTTTGGCCATAACTTCCTCAAAATAAATCGGAATCTAACTTTTCAAAAGCCAAACTTCAGTAGAATTAAATTCTCTACAACATGGAACAACTTATTTTCGAAAACAACAGATTTTGATAGATCAAAACCATAAAATTCATACGAAAACTAAAACTTAAAACTTAGATCTACACCCAACCATCCATGGAAATCAAGAACTTCAAGACCTAAACTTGTAGAGGAAGAGAAGATGAACAACATAGGCTAAAAATAAATGGGGATGCATGAAATCCCTCATGGTGTGCAAGATGTACTTGCCTCTCACAAGTGGGTTAGGGTTTGGTGGAGAAGTAAATGTGAATGAATGAAGAGAGAGAATGAAAGAAGAACTTTTATATCAAAGTCAAGTGGATCTCCACCATTCATTCTCTCCACCAAATCCAAGCCATCCATTCCTTTCCATGTTGAACCAAACCGAACCAAGTTGGTTTACCATGAACCGAAATGAACCAAGAGCCAAGAAAAAGCAGAAAATAAAATACAGAAAAATAATTAGCATGAAATTAAAAGAATTAAATATAAAATAAATGCATGACAGATACTAAATAAATTCGGGCAAGCGGTATACGTATAAAAATACGTATTTCGGGAACGAGGAGTGACACGTCCCACCTCTTTCACAGCCAATCTCTGCAGTTTGACGCTTCGGCCGACACCGTAGCGACCTTGAAGTTACAAGGGTTGTGTTGGTTTGCCTTCCAACTTCTCTGCACCATTCTAATGCTTCGGCGTAAGTTTCAAAGACAATATCTGTCGAGAATTTATTGCTCAAATCTGTGCACATAGGAGATGGGGTGCCCTACAATAAATTTACAAATTTTAAAATACCTAAATCAATGACATAACCAAATACAATATCCAATTCAGGCTGTTAAACTAGACTGCCCTAACATCTGGCAGTCCTGAGTACTTCATGGACTGCCAAATTGTGTGGCAGTCCAGTTGAATCGACTATCAACTTTAGGACTGCCACATTTCTGGGCAGTCCTTGAAGTATCTAGGACTGCCACAAAGTGAGGCAGTCCTTAAGTTCATACGTATTTAACTCGACTGCCATACTTTCTGGCAGTCCTAAGAACTTCATGGACTGCCAAAATTTGTGGCAGTCCAGTTGAATCCATTATCAACTTTAGGACTGCCACGTTTCTGGGCAGTCCTTGAAGTATCTAGGACTGCCAGAAAGTGAGGCAGTCCTTAAGTTCATACGTATTTAACTCGACTGCCATACTTTCTGGCAGTCCTAAGTACTTTGTGGACTGCCATGCGATGTGGCAGTCCAGTTGAAGAGTATATGAATTTGTAGACTGCCTTTCTATAGGGCAGTCCATCAAGTACTTTGGACTGCCTGAGTGTGTTGCAGTCCAATTGTGGACTACGAAAAAATGAAACTACGTCGGGGACCAACCACGGGTTCTTCGGAGAGAATGTTGTGTTCTTCGGAAGGACCGGGATGATCGATTGCTATATTTGATGTCCCAATTTCTTCCATATTTTCTACATTATGAAAGAACATTCAAAAATTAGGAATCAACCGATTATTTAACAAACTTTGCAATATAGTAGTCGAAAACATACCGACTACTACGAATATTCGTTGATAATTACTCTAGGGTTACAAAACAAGAAGATTTTCTTAGTTGTAGAATGGGGGGACAAGAGGAATCTCAATCTAGGGTTTAGAAAAAAAATTGAGAGGAAGAAGACAAAGAGAATGGAAACATAACAAGTGACTTTTATACCACCTATTGGGCTAGCCCTAATAAATTTTTTCAATGGCAAACTTGTAAATAATACAAACTTACAAATGGGCTAGCCCTGATAAAAATATGCAGTGCCTTTATAACTAGCCGAAAAGAATTGATTTCTAATCCTCTTCTCTCTCTCTCCTCTTCTCTTCTCTTTTTGTTTTTCTTTCTCGCTTCTATCGTCGAGAGATCTCATCCATGTCGCACCGTTGATGTGACATCAGCAAGTATTCTTCTCTCCTTTTCCTCTAATTTTGAATTTTTGATTAGGACAGGGGTGTCGGGCGGGTTGGGTCGGGCTTGAGGTCAACTCGAGCCCAACCCGATGAATCATAAGTCTAATCCGAGCCCCAAGTCCGGCCCGACCTCGGGTTAAACATATGAAGCCCAAGGCCAAGTCCGGAGGTTTGGATTTGGCTCGGGTTGAACTCGGGTTGGGTCGGGTCCATCGAGTTTATCGGGCTCTAATATAATATTTGAAATAATTTTAAACAAAAGTAATATTAAACACATAATCAAATAGCAATCAAGTCTTGATCATTAAAAAATAAAAACTGAAATAAGATTTATGATAAGGAGTTGAAGATTTTGGGTAGAAAAATTTAGGATTTAAACTTATTATTTAAGAAATATGAAACTATATATATATATATATATATATATATATATAAGTCGGGGTTTCAGGTTCTTCGGGTAACCCGACACATGAACCCGAGCCCAACCCAATTTTTGATTGGGTTCAAATATTTTAACCCATACCCGAGCCCGAACTCGAGTATCTTCAACCCTAACCCACCCATTAACAGGTTTCCACGATCAGGCTCGGGTTTAGCCCGCCCAAGTTGCACCCCTAAGGATTAGGCTTTCCATTATCTGGACCATCTAGTAGAGGAAGAGAAGAGATGCGAAATTTTGTAATTCCGTAAATCGAGAACTATATTTCATAATTTGGACGCCCATAATTGATGCATTGGCTATTCTAGATGTAATAAAATTCTTATTTGAGGATTTCCTAGTAGTAAATCCTATTATAATATAAAATAGGATCTTGATGGCTATTTTAGGTGTAATAGGATTCTTATCTTAGGATTTTCTATTTAGAAAATTCTATTATGACATAAAATATGGTTTTCTCATCTTATATATATGGGCTCCAAAGGAGATCTAATACAAATGTCGCTGCTTCACTATACAAGACAGAAGGAAAGAGGAGATCTGATTGAGGAGTTGTCAACTTCGGTTGATCTAAGAGAAAGTTCGCAATGAGGAGTTGTCAACTTCGGTTGATCTAAGAGAAAGTTCGCAATTTTCGCACTTTGTTCTTAGGGCATCGCCATAGAAGACATGAGGAGATCTCATTGAGGAGTCGTCAACTTCGCTTAGGGAGATTGTTACGGATTGATGAGTGATTTCAATTATAATCTATTGATTTTTTTCAATCTTGTCATTTCATTTGAGTTATATATATACTGGGATTTGTCCAGGTGACATAGTCACCGTCATATAGTTGTTTTTATCTGTGCTTGAAGTTCGTTAGACGAGGGTTGATTATTTTAGGTAGGTTGGCCTAAGTTTTTGCTGTTGCAACGCCTCAGACACGGTATCGAAGCGCTTGTTGGTGTGTTCGATTCCAAACACAAAGGGCCATATATAGGTCATTGGTCGTGGATTCTCAATTCATAAATTGTCATATTATATCATCTCATTTGAAAACCATGGTTTATTAAACTAATTACACCTAATAGTCTGTCAAACTTCCTAATGAATCTCTAGTTGAAACATACTTTGTCTCCAAAAAAATAGCAACATACACTTTCTTCCAATAGCATGTGTCCTAAATCAACAATGCATTATAAATTATTTGAACAATGCATAATAAAATTTCTTATTGTGCGCTTTTAGTTTTAGATTGTAAATGCTTTCCTCCGACTCAATGCTCCATTATAGATCAAGCTCTTACATCACTTAAGATGGATTTTAACAATTTAGACTTTATGAAGAAATGTTTGGGTTCTTATTTAATGCAAAGTTGAAAAAGACTAGTGATACTTGATGGACATTGCACTAAACTATAAAGTTTTTTTTTAACACGACCAACATTGTGATATAAATGGAACCTAGCTCAAACGAGTTTTTATCGAGCTGAGCTTCGAGCAGCTCGCGAACGGCTTGGCTCATTTGCAGCCCTAGTTAGGGCCAAATTCATTTAAAAAGGATTTGGTTCAAGCTAAATAAGTTATTGATGGTCCACACATATTGCTAATCACGTGCTAATGTTATAATACTTAAGAAGTCAATCATAATACTAAATTTGTAATTTAAGCACTAGATATAATATTGACAAATTAATATGTAACAGATCTTGAATATTACATTCTTATATATCTTATAAATAATGTTATATCTAAATTGCAATGTTATGCATGGAAATATGAACAATTTCGTTGAAACTACTCATCTAGCTACAAAATAATGCATGAAAGTAACAAGGTTTGCTTTATTAGTTGATTTAGATATTTATAACTTCTTTTGCCTTCTCGAAAGTGAAAGTTCGATACTCTAATCCGAAACCACAAATTGTGCCTAAACTGCCGAAGCCGATACTTATGAGAAAGGTCCAATATTGATCTGAAACCGATACTACGAAGCTGTGTTGTATATGATTTTTTTTTTGTTTGTTACGATAGTACCATAAGGCCTCGTTTGGTTCACGGATTTAAGGAACCAAAAAAAAAAGTTATTTTTTTCCCTTGTTTAGTAGCCACAAACTTGGGAATCAATTTTCTGACAAGAAAAAAAATTGGTGGGAATGGTTCCACTCAAACCCATAAGATTGATTTTTCCTCCTCCTTTTCCAACATTTATTACAAAAGTTATGACAAAAGTAACCATGTGTCATTGCTTATTTTACCATTAATGTTATTTTTTATAATATTATTTTTATTTTAAAAGGTAAGAATATTATTTGAAACATTGTTATATTTTGCTTTTCTTTCCTAGATAGTTTCTTTATTTTATCAAACAACGGAAAAAAAATGTGACAGAAATTCTACTTTTCTATTCCTATGAAAAATACAAGAGAAGTCATTTCCTCTCGAGAAAAAAACAGATCCTCATTAACTATTGGTCCTGGCTCTGGCTTTGATTTGGTCAGTAATCTATGCCTTGAACTTAACTTCTGTCAGTTAGATTATAAAATTGGAGTCTGTCTCGATTCACTTGTCCTCTCATCATATAGATTTTTTGGAAAGTGATTTTTTTGGTGTAAAATTTAATTTCAAGAATTTCTTGTCATCAGTGGGCTATGAATATGAAAAATCAGTCATTTGATATATCATCAAGGATGATTATGTTATGGTACTTTTAGATAAATTGTTACCTCATAATACTTGTTGAGATGTGGGACGAAAAGAGGTGTATTTTTCTAAAAGTAACGGTGTTTACACCGGTTATGAGATATTTTTGAACCGACCGTTTATGAAAACTTCTGTTTGTTAATTTTTTTGAGAGACTGGTTTTGGTCGGTTCAAAAATCTCCTAAAATCGGTGTAATGTATTTTTTGATGGCTTTATAAACACCCCAAATCGATGGATTTTGAACGGCTCTATTTTTTTTTTCCATTTATATCCTCACAAAATATATATAATTATAACTACTGATACCCTTCCCTATTTAATCTATTCGTGTAAAAAACTTTCAGAACCGCTCGTTAGTGAATTACCAAGCATGAATTGGACTGGTTTAAAAGCCGCTACTTAAAAACCATCCAAAACCGGACACCTCATAACCGCTCATAACCGGTACTCTAAAAATACCTCATAACCGCTATCCCTACAATTGTCAAGCAGACCCTTAAGAAAAAGGTTGCGTATATAATCACTCAGTAACTTTTTCATTCGGTAACAGATGCATTTGAGACAACTTAATTTAGAAGGAATTACATCCTATATGATGATTATTAATTTTCATGCTGAGGCATTGATGTTATTGCTATTCAATTAATATACATCCATATTCTGTTGTATTTCATTTCATTTCATTTATTTGTTGGTTGATCTGTTATTAACTTATTATTGTTTGTTACCACCGATTGATGTTAATTGTTTCTTTCTTCTGCTTGTTGATGGTAAATTGTCAATTCTTCCAGATTTCCAACCCATTAGAGCATCATTAGTTGGGACTCTCCAATACAATTTGGAGCCCAAAATTAAAAAAAAAAGGTAAATGTAGAATGGGTTGGATTTGTATGAGAATAGTAGAAAATGATAAAGTAAGCTCCGGTCCCAAAAATTGTGTGGTAAAAAATTAATGTAAGAAAAAAATAAATATAAAGTTTAGAATCTAGAAAGTTGGGCTCCAAATTGGAACTTACTATTCTACAAAACGAGTTTCTACAATCTAGAATCTAGAAATTGGGAGGCCCAACCCTTAGCACCCATGGATGGATTGGAGCCGAAATTGTAGAAATTGAAACTAGAAATAAGACTTATTATTCTACAAAATGAGTTCCGACATTCTAAATCTAGAATCTAGAAAATGTGATGGGTCTTACTAATGATGCTCTTACCAGTAGAAGAAGATGCCTTGGAGGCAACTAGGAGGAGCAATGACAACGAATCAAGGAGTCGCTTCACTCAGCAACTTCGAGCTGAGCGCGCGTCTTTCAAGGCTGCGTTAGACAGGAGGCGGCACCGCATTGGTGGGCTACGAGATGCTGAAGATGAATATAAGAGCATCTCCAACCCTATTGTCTTGTTTTGTGTTGTGAATCCTATGTGGCATGAGGGACAAGACAATGTCTTGTATAGGTGGCAAGGTTATATTCACAAATGATAATGGGTTTAAAAAGTCATCTCCAATGCAAAAGTATTGAGAAGACAATACAAATAATTTTTTACAACTTCCAAGACAACTTTTACTCTTCTACTTCTTTTTTATAAATATTTTTATTCACAAATGATGATGTGGACATAAAGACATTGTGAAGTGCATTGTCTAGATCTAGACAACCAACTTCACATTGTCTTTGCCATGTCATTGCCATGTCAACTCCACACTTTATTTCACATTTGCATTGGAGAAGTACTTTTGGAAAAAATGGTTGTCATTTCTATGTGGCAACCATTTTTTTTAAACTCACAATAGGGTTGGAGATGCTCTAAGTTATCTGAGATTTCTGTTATTGCAAGTGATTGGTCTTGTTTCTTACTCTGCACAACTTGCAGAAGAACATTTGGAAGGGGCTCCAAATGGGCTGCAGTAACATTCCTCGTTTGGTTACCGGAATTTGAGCTTGGAAAAGGAAAGTGATTCTTTTTCTATGTTTGGGAGCCAAAAAAAAGTTGTTGGAAAGGAAAAATGATATCTAAGAGGTAGTAAAATAGGAGAAAAAGTGGTTCCTTCCATTTATCTAAGGAATCACTTTCCCTCCAACTTTTCCGCATTTATTACAAAAAAGTTTTGACCAAAATATCAATGTTCATAATATTATTTACCATTTTTATCCATAATATCTTTTAGACAAAAATATTTTTAAGTAATAATTATTTTTATTAGCACGAGGGTATTTTTAAAAAATTGACTTAATTTTGTTTCTTTTCCTTACAAACACCAAACACTATAATAAAAATTAAAGATATATTCCGGCTATAATTTCGATCTTTCCAAACACCGGAAAAAAAAGTTTATAGGAATTATAATTTCCTAAAGGAAATATTTTCTTTCCTTTCCTTTCCTTTCCTTGCCTTGCCTTGAACCAAACGAGGCCTCTGGGTATAGTAGGATAGAGAAGTGTAATTTGGGACAGACTCCCATGATCATGTTAATTATATTCATTTATTTATATGTAATCGTGAGAATGTACATATTGGAAAAAAAAATGTACATATTGGAACAATGCACTTGTTGAAATTTTGTAATGGGAATGTACCATATCAATGCAGTTTGTACTTTGTACCGAGTCATCTGATCTTCAGTACCTGCTCACTAATCTGCAGGTACAGAGGTATTGACGGTTTTTGGTTGGGGAACTGTAAAACTTATAGTTCATGTGATATGGTGATTTTTTTGTTAAATTAAACTAAGCTGCTATCCCGCAGGCCTAGAGGGTTGGGTTGTCCCAGCTGAAGCTAGATTTGGTTGTCCTTTGTCCTTGACTCTAAAAGAAGATATCAAGAAAATTGGTGACGAGTGGGGTTGGCAGCGGTGTCGAAGTCTTCTGTTCTTACGGCATCGTGGAACTCGGATTCCGAGTTCCTCTACTCCAAGTCTTTCCAGTAGGAACTCAAAATATGGACCTGGTAGATTGCTAGTTCAACTAACAGAGAGAAGTGGGATGGACCGCGAAGGCTTTATTGGCGGAGAGGTGAGAACTTAGGAGGATGGGTGTGTGGGTGGGGTAGGGGTGTGTGTGTGTGTGTGGGGGGTTGGGGCGGGACGGGGACGGGGGCGGGGGCGGGGGCGGGCAAGGCCGGTCGCTTGTCCGGGCCCTGCTCGCACTTGAAGGTGATTCTACTTGTCTAAACTATAGATTGTACTCCACAGTTAGTGTACTGTCATTCTATGTGTATACTTCGCGTTTTAACATATGCTCTTCTCTTGTTAGTTGTTATTGCCTTCTTTTGTAAATTGCTATTGTTAGTTGTTTGCTGGCAAGTATCAACAAGTGTTTAGTAACAACTTATCAAAACAACTTATAAAAAGTTACTTTATATTTAGGATGACTTTTGACAATATTCTACCTACTACCAAAAGTTACTTTTGTTGTAGGCTTTTGAAAATATATGGTTTTTTTCTAAGGGCACTACCAAAATTGCTTGGGGGCATCACTTACTTGGGGGCAGCCCAAGAAGGTGGAGAATTTGCTAGGGGGCACCCAAAATTTGCTAGGGGGCAGCCCAACCCCCCAAACTCTTCATTTCATTTCATTTGTCATTCTACACTCTCTCTCCTCAAGAAGAAAAAAAGAGCTCTCTCCCTCTCCCTCTCCTAAAACCCTAATTTCTTCTTCTCCACCACTCCACTCCCAATTCCTCCACCAAGATTTCTTCCACAACCTTCGTAGATTCGAAGAAATGACACGCAAGTCAAAGCAACCGGAATCTATGTACGTTATTCCCTAATTTCTTCGAGAATTTTGTACATTCTATTCAAAACCCTAGAATATTTTTAATTCTTGAAAAAGTTTTGATAAAATAGGTTTAGAATCTCTTTATGGTTCTCTTCCCTAATTTTCGAACACAAGAAACCCACATTTTATGTTGAAATCCTAACCCTAGAACACGACAAACTAGCATCTCGTTTTGGCAGTTCGGATCTCATAACAGTAGGACTGCCAGGCATGTAGCAGTCCTAATGTAAATCAGGACTGCCACAGTCCTGGCAGTCCTCTTGTGAAAGAGGACTGCCAGGACTATGGCAGTCTTGATTTACATTAGGATTGTCACATGTCTGACAGTCCTACTGTAATGACATATGGGGGTGGGTAACTACATGATACTCATATGCGGGGGGTAACTGCATGTCCTATTTCTGTTTCTATTATTTAATAACTGTATGTTGTCATGTAGCCCACCGGCCGCTAACAAAAGAATACGACCCACCGCGTCAAAGCAGAAGGAACGTGCGGGACGTCCTCTCGAGCGTCCGATAACAATTTTCGAAACGGCGCCCGAAGCTCGGAGAGGTTGCCAAAGTGACACTAGTGTCGCGGTCGCCAACAAGCTTGATCGCATCGACGACGTGGTCGACTTCCCCTTCATGAATAATAGGGAGTCTCGTTCAAAGGTCCGGCATGATATATAGTTGGATCTGGATATTTTTCTTGTTTCAAACTTAAGTTAGATGTGGAATGGTTATGTACTTGTTTGAAACTTAATTTGGATGTGGAATCTTTGAAACTTAAGTAGTTGTGATGAATTATTGTAGTTGGATTATTGTGATAAATTATTGTGATGAATCTTAAGTTGGATGTGGAATATTTATGTAGTTGTGATGAATTATTGTTGTTTATGTACTTGTGATGAATTATTGTTTTTTATGTACAGAGTATCAGTATCAGGACTGCCACCCACTTGGCAGTCCTACACTAAAGTAGGACTGCCAGGGTGCTGGCAGTCCTGACTGAAACTTGCTGCAACAGCAAGTTTGAGTTAGGACTGCCAGCACCCTGGCAGTCCTACTTCAGTATAGGACTGCCAGGGGGGTGGCAGTCCTACTTATCAAACTATGTGAGGAGCTCCTCAACTAAAAACTCTTAATTTAGCACGAAAAATTGCCATTCTCCGTGTAATTTAGTACGGAAAATGGCCATTTTCCGTGTAATTTAGCACGGAGAATGACCATTCTTCGTGTAATTTAGCACGGAGAATGGCTATCTGATCCAGTATCAGGACTGCCACCCCCCTAGCAGTCCTACATTGAATTAGGACTGCCAGCACCCTGGCAGTCCTAATTCAATGTAGGACTGCCAGGGGGGTGGCAGTCCTACTTATCAAACTCTGTGAGGAGCTCCTCAACTGAAAACTCTTAATTTAGCACGGAGAATGGCCATTCTTCGTGTAATTTAGCACGGAGAATGGCCATTCTCCGTGTAATTTAGCACGAAGAATGGCTATCTGATCCAGTATCAGGACTGCCACCCCCTAGCAGTCCTACATTGAATTAGGACTGCCAGCACCCTGGCAGTCCTAATTCAATGTAGGACTGCCAGGGAGGTGGCAGTCCTACTTATCAAACTCTGTGAGGAGCTCCTCAACTGAAAACTCTTAATTTAGCACGGAGAATGGCCATTCTCCGTGTAATTTAGCACGGAGAATGGCTATCTGATCCAGTATCAGGACTGCCACCCCCCTAGCAGTCCTACATTGAATTAGGACTGCCAGTGCCAGCACCCTGGCAGTCCTAATTCAATGTAGGACTGCCAGGGGGGTGGCAGTCCTACTTATCAAACTCTGTGAGGAGCTCCTCAACTGAAAACTCTTAATTTTCGTGTAATTTAGCACGGAGAATGGCCATTCTCCGTGTAATTTAGCACGGAGAATGGCTATCTGATCCAGTATCAGGACTGCCACCCCCTAGCAGTCCTACATTGAATTAGGACTGCCAGCACCCTAGCAGTCCTAATTCAATGTAGGACTGCCAGGGGGGTGGTAGGACTGCCAGGGGGGTGACAGTCCTACTTATCAAACTCTGTGAGGAGCTCCTCAACTGAAAACTCTTAATTTAGCACAGAGAATGACCATTCTCCGTGTAATTTAGCACGGAGAATGGCTATCTGATCCAGTATCAGGACTGCCACCCCCCTAGCAGTCCTACATTGAATTAGGACTGCCAGCACCCTGGCAGTCCTAATTTAATGTAGGACTGCCAGGGGTGTGGCAGTCCTATTTGTAAGTCTCTGTAATTTAGCACGGAGCACGGAGCACGGAGAATGGTCATTCTTTCCATGTAAATTAACACGAAGAATGGCCATTCACCTACGTTTTAACTCTGGGAATAGCCATTCTCCGTGTAAATTAAGATGGAGAATGATCATTCTGGTGCATTTTATGGTCAGTTGAAACTTTGGAGGGCCATAACTTTTGACTGGGAGGTCGAAACGAGGTCCGGTTTGTCGCAAAATGAGCGTATCTTTGAGGAGCCTGAAAGTAATTGCTTCACCGTTAGACGGCCTTCCGAAATTTTAGAATCGCAAAAAAATGATGTTTGGACCTCCGTTTTAGCACTTTTGTCGAAATTTTAGAATCGCAAAAAAACATATGTAGGACTGTCAGGCCCCTGGCAGTCCTACATATGTGAAGGACTGCCACCTCTCTGGCAGTCCTAATCTATGATCGGGACTGCCAGACAGGTGACAGTCCTCTGTGTCATAACCCGATTTTTTCGATGCATCAAAGTGTTCTTCAGACGTGGCGGGAAGAGAGTATACAACATTTGATGATCCCGGTTATTCCATGTTCAATATTTTTCTACATTAAACACATAATTCAACTTTTTATATGTGAAATTCATGTTTAAAACATTAAACATATATTAATTCGATGACTTACTAATAAATGAGAGAAGTCAATGACCTAGAGTTGAGAGAAAAATTTGGGATAAAAATCAATGACCTAGAGTTGAGAGAAAAATTTAAAAAAAATGTAGGTTGGGGAAAATTTTTGGGGTTAAATTCTTTGACCTAGAGTTGAGGGAGAGAAGAAAAGAGTTGAGGGAGAAAAGAAAAGAGTAGAGGGAGAGAGAAAAAGAAAACAAAAGTTTGTATTTATACCTTTGCTTGGGCTAGCCCCAAGTAAAAAAAATTGATGGCAAACTTGTAATATTTTAAAACATTTTTGGGCTAGCCCCTAGCAAAAAGGGTAGTACCCTTAGAAAAAACCAAATATATTACACATCCTTAAAATTTTGGGAAGTATTGTACTCCAGCAAATTTGTATTTACCCCTCCATTTTTTGTTCATGGCTCCCTTACCCCATTTTTAATTTATCTAGGCTATTTCTAAAGGCACTCTAACTTTTACTCTATGACAATCTATTACTCCAGGACAACCAACTCAGTACAATTTTTACTCAGAACAACCATAATTTTACTTTGTGCTGTCCACCCCCCAAATCTTCTCCCAGCCCTTCATTCTAAATTTTTACTCTCTCCTTCAAGTTTTCATCCCATTTCCAAACCCTAATTCCTTTCCCCCAACCCTTCATTCTTTGGTAATGCCTAAAATAGTTAGATTAAATTGTTTAGAAGTGATTTTGGGTTCATATTTATTTGTTTCGAACCCTATAAATCCAATTAAAGGATTATAAAAATTCGATTTTGTCTACAGTCGGGCTTGAACATGGCATGACTGTAGGCAAATTCTAGTCTTGTAGTATAAGTAGAATTGTAGAATTTTTCTACAGTCCTGTAGTATAGGTAGGACTGGAGGAAAATCCTACAGTCCTGCTTATACTACTGGACAGAGAGTATACTTTAGAATTGTCAACAAAAGTTGGCAGTCCTAACATAATGCAGAACTATCACTCTGTTGACAGTCCTACATTATGTTAGGCTTTTAAATTTGTTGACAGTCCTAAAGGATTGGAGGTCAGAGTATATACTGACAGAGAGTATAGTTTAGGGCTTTAAACAAAGTTGACAGTTCTACGTTATTTTAGGACTTTCAAATTTGTTGACAGTTCTAACATAAAGTTCAGATTGTCCTCAAGTAAAAAAATTGAGTGTCAAACTTGTAAATAAATAGAAAAAAAAATGGGATGCCCTCAAGCAAAACTTGAGGTGCCTTTAGGAATTGCCTTTATTTATTACAACCTCCCAATTCATGCATTAGGAAAGTATTTTTTGTCTTTACTCACATTATTTAACACTAAATGAGGGTTGTAGTAATTAAATTTAAAATGAGGGGTAAAAGAGTTATGAACAACAAACGGAGGTAAATACAAATAACTCAAAGCTAAATGTTACGGAACTCAGTTGGCTCTTGTGGTTAGCGAGGAGCCATGTCTAGGCGGACGGTATCAGAATCGAGCCGCAGAGGAGGTGTGGGTAATTGGAGACAAATGGATCCAGAAGGTATGCAACGTAGTGTGCGCAAAGTTATGTGCGTTACGTCGGACATGACAAAAAAATGGGAGCTTTTTGTAAGAGCATTATTAGTAGTTGGGACTCTCAAATGCAGTTTGGGGCCCAAAATTTCACAAAAAAAAAGCTAAATGTAGAATGGGTTGGATCTGTATCATAATAGTAGAAAATGATAAAGTGAGCTCCGGTCCCAAAGATTGTGTGGTCAAAAATTGATATGAGAAAAAAAAAAAGTAAAGTCTAGAATCTAGAAAGTTGGTCTCCAAATTAGGACTTACTATTCTACAAAATGTGTTCATACAATCTAGAATCTAGAAATTGGGAGGCCCAACCCTTAGCACCTATAGATGAGATGGGACCGAAAATATATAAATTGAAACTATAAATAAGACTTACTATTATACAAAATAGGCTCTTATATTGTAAATCTAGAATCTAGAAAGGGTCCGGCTATACACACCCTAACCATTTCTAAGGACACCCCACATAACTTAAATGAAAAAATAGATTCATGTTAAAAGACCAATATACCCCAAGGCTTTCTAAGAACACCCCACAACAACAAAAAAATGCGATGAGCACGACAAATACTGGTCGAACAGACAATGGTTTGTTCGACAAGTATTGGTCAAACATGTTTTCTTCTGTTCGACAAACACTGGTCGAATAAATTCTATTCGAACATGCCATCTTCTGTTCGACACATTCTGGTCGAACGTACACACTATAGTTCGACTGTCGTGGGTCGAACATTCCTTTGTTAGGTCGACAAACCATGGTCGAACCTATTCGTGAATACATCCAAAATTTTTTTAATTTTTTTTGTTTCAACAACAATTTATGGAGTTCGAATCACAAACAGTGATTAAAAACAAAAATAGTGAAGGGTTTAAACTAATTAGGGTATTCGATTTATGGGTTGTGAAGGGTTTGGAGAGAGGGAGTAGGGGGGGCCGGTTAGGGTTGGAGAAGAGGGGAATCGGTGTGGGGGTGGAGTGAGGTGTGGGATGTGGAAAATGATAGATTGTATGTTTTAATAGGAAGGATATTTTAGTCAAGTGTTGGAGTGCCCTTAGCAATATTCATCATTTAAATCATCTTAATCTTAATTGGGGTAAACTTGGAACATGGGGTGCCTTAGGAATGAGATGAGCCTTACTAATGATGCTCTAAAGTACCCAAACAATTTGAACACCAATCTTTCCCTCCATTGGGTGGTGGCTATAAATAGGGTTCGGACAGAGCGAGTACACAAAGAGAGAGAAGTGGAGATGGAGAATTCCAAGGAGATGATGATGGTCGCTGCTGCTTCCGAAGGCGATTCTCAGTTCACCAATCTCCTTTTCGGTACATTTCCTCCTTCCCACCAAGAATTTCCAGAGCTTTTGCTTAATTTTCTTTTTATTATTATTTTTGTATGTGTGGCGAAATTGGGGATATAAACCTTAGATTAAGAGTTAGGGATGGCAGATCCTGAGTAATTTCGTTGATTTCTTCGATCGGTGTATGGATTCTTCGGATCGACTGGTTTTTCTGGAGAACTTTGGGGGAAATCACTAGTAACGATGTGTTCTCAATAAAGTATGGGAAAATTTTGTGTGGATTCTTGTGTTTTTTTTTTCCGTTCTTGCATTTTTCTTACTTAAAATGGTAAATAAATTAGACGAGATGCCCCCCTGCTAGCGGATTTGATGCTGATGAAGGTGCCGATTTTCGGATCTGAGGCGGCGGTGGCACCCATGCCACGTTTGTTAGTTAACCAGTGTTCTCAAAAGCTGGAGTTGATAGGAGTGAGCCAAGCCAACATTACACATTGAAGCTTTTAACACCCTCCGTCACGCTTCAGTGGATGAGCCTAGCGCTTGGGAGAAAACCAAGTAGAAGGAGGATCACTCGTGAAAAATTAGGCAATATAAACCAATTTAATTGATGTATAGAAGGGTTCAGCTGATATTTAGTTATCTTAATAGTCATAGGATTTGGGTGAAAAATCAGGCAATATAAACCAATTTAATCGTAATAGTCAGGGGATGCACTGATGCTTGGGCGACAGTTCATTATTAGGATTTGGCTCATATTTAGTAATCGTAATAGTCATAGGATTAGAACAAATTCCTAGTCCTACCTAGTCATGGAAACTAATATCATGCCTACTTAGGTTTGGACTTATATATCTGGAGACATGACATGCTATATAAAGGGGCCTAGAGCTCCTTGCAGATTATTGTGCTTAAAGAAAGGTGATGGGTAGCCACCAATTGGTTGAGAGAGAGAAGAGACAAAAAATAAAGAGGTTAAAGAAGAAAAAAATTGTGTTTCTCAGATCTTCTTGGATGTAATCTATCGAAATTTTTAGGTTCTCTTTGTGTATTTTTTCTAGTATTGTGGGTTATAAAATTATAGCGATATTGTAAAACCTTATAATCTTATTTAGTAGTGGTCTCGTTCTTCCAGTCGTTTTTAACGGTTATTGTTTTCCATTTATTATTCTTGCGTCTTGTACCTTGTGATATTTATTTTCTACAAAAGTCGGTCAACGTGTTTGGTGTTGTGGATACCCATCACCTTTCTTTAAGCACAAAAGTCGTATCCACTTCATTAGATACCCATCACCTTTCATAATAGATGCCCTTATACCACTTCGTTAAGCACAAAAGTGGTATAAGAGCATCTAACGAAGTGGATACCACAACAAAGGTGATGGGTATCCACGTGTTTGGTGTTGTGGATACCCAACATATTTATTTTCCATTTATTATTCCCAACAAAAGTGGTATAAGAGCATCTAACGAAGATCCGGAAGATCGACAATTGCGACAAAATTTACGTCAATGCTTGGAAGATTTGAGATGGAGAAGTTCAGTAGAAAATGGAACTTCGAATTGCGGTAGAGAAGGGTTAAAGATCTTTTGGTACAACAAGACATTCAGAAAGTCTTGTTGGAGAATCTAAGAAACTAGAGACAATGAAGAATGACGAGTTGGAGGACATAAAAAATGTGTGCTACTAGCATCATCAGATTATGTTTAGCAGATAACATGATCTTCAACGTCATTGATGAAAATACGGCTATGAGGCTTTAGGGGAAGTTGTATCTTGTAAAGAGTATTCTAGGAAAGCTTTTCTTAAAGCAGGAGCTGTATAGTTTGAGGATGAAGGAAGGTGAAAATTTGTTGGAGCACTTAAATATGTTCAACATAATCTAGGGCCAACTCACCACCAATGGTGTCAAGATGGATGAAGAAACAAAATCCTTGTGCTTCTTAACTTGCTTCCTAGTTCCTACTTTGTACAAGCACATTGTAACGACGCTCTTGTATGAGAAGGATATGGTGGAGCTAGATAATTTCATGGATGTCTTATTATTGCTAAAAAAATAGCTACTTTTAGGTACTGTTTGGGAAGGGTGGAAAATGGGAGGAAGGAAAAAGTTGAGGGGAAAGTGAGAGGAAAATTTTAAATGATGGTGTTTGGAAAGGGGGAGAGAACATGGGGGAGGAAAATTTGAGAGGAAAAAGTAGGTGGGTCCCACCAAAAAATTTTCCTCCCAAATGTGGGAGGAAAATGGAGAGAGATGAGAGGAATTTGAGTGAATTTACCCCACTACCCCTCAAAAAGTTAATATTAAATCATCATTTGAGAATACCAAGGAGGAAATAGTAATTATACCTATATCCATAAACAAATAAAAAATTGTTTTTAAACTTTTCCTTCCCCTACTTTTTGTTCATCCAAACAAGAAGAGGTAAAGTTAATTTTCCTCTCCCTCTATTTTCCTTCCTCTCAAATTTTCCTCTCCCTCCCCTCCTATGTTCCCAAACATAGTGTTAGGGCGAGCAACTGATGGCAACGATGCAAGTGAAAGGATGTTTGACTATGGATCGAGAGCAATATTATCTCTATTTGAGTCAAAGAAGGGTATACAATGTTACCATTGCAAGGAGATAGACAACATTAGAAGAAAAATGTCTGCAGCGTGTGGCAAAGAAAAATTCCAGAAAGATGTTCTACACTTTGGTAGCAGAAGCATGTAGGAACATTTCATATGATCTGCTTAAGGTCTCCTAAGAAAAATATGCATAGCTCGAAATTGGATTATGGTAGTTTCCTTCATATGTGCTCAGATGCGTTTGTTGCTTCTCTAGAGAAGAAGACTAATATTGTTCGCTTGGGCGATAACTCAGTTTGTGAGGTTCTCGGTGAGGGGATAATAGATATTAAAATGTATGATGGTATGGTACGTATGCTTGGTGGGGTAGGTACATACCAAAGATGTTCAAGAATCTCATATCGTTAGGCGCATTAGACTCCGGGTTGTAGTTTTTCAGTGAGAGGTGGAGTTCTAAGAGTGACACATGTTGCACTATGCTTATCAAGGAAGAGAAGTGTAGTAATATTTATCGGCTCGTTGGATACACTATTTGAGTTGATGCTCCTATTATTTATGCGGTGATAGGGTTGGATATCATAGATGGTTCATTTGCAATGGCCATGGCTCGAGGAAGCGAGCCGGATTTATTGATCCGGGTATGACAATAATTATTTCGGAATACTCGATGTTGCATAGATGAAGCATGAAGTAGAGCCCGACTTAAGTTCAGGGTTAACTTGCGACTAGGTTACTGGTGCCCCAAGGAGAGCGAGTGGTTCGTGAGATTGAGACTATTGTTTCAAGATTGAAGGCTGGGGATTGCTTGATGCTTGTTGAGTTGGATGGTAAATATGATACAAGATAGTGATCGTTAGGATTTAGTTCATATTTATTAATTCTAATAGTAATATGATTGGAACAAGTTTCTAGTCCTACATAGTCAAGGAAATTGATGTCATGCCTACTTAAGATTGGACTTCTATATATGGAAACATAACATGCTAAAGGGGGCCTAGAGCTCTTTGTAGATTATTGTGCTCAAATAAAGGTGTTTGGTAGCCACCAATAGGTTGAGAGAAAGGAAGAGACAAAAAATCGAGAGGTTGAAGGGCGGGGGGGGGGGGGGGGGGGGGGGGTGCTGGAGAGGATTCTTCATATCTTCTTGGGTGAAATCTCTGGTATTTCTTGGGCTCTCTCCTTTTTTTTTTTTTACTTTCTCTAGTATTGTGGGTTACGAAGTTATAACAATCTTGTAACCTTATTTAGCAGTGATCTCTCTCTCTCGATGTTTTTACTGGTTATGATTTTTCACTTATTATTCTTTGTCTTGTATCTTATGATCTTTATTTTCTGCAAGAATCGATCACCGTGTTCGGTGTTGTGGGTGTCAGTTCTTTGCAGATACCTATCTTCTTTGCGGATGCCTATCTTGGGGAATAGTTTTCGTTTTTATTCCCAACATTAACCTCATTGGCTTGGCTTGCAAGCTCCTATTTACTTGCTTGCTTGGTTACTCGGAGATTGGTTTTGATGAACGCCACGTCAAATGTTGAAAAAGCATATGGAACTATTTACCAGGGTCTGATGAATATGGATGAGCCAAATCAGGTACTGAAGCATCGTGTTGGGCTCACTCAAATGCAGTTGGGGGGGGGGGGGGTGTTGTTAATATCTTTAATGAAATGCGCTTGGGAATTTATACCTATTGCTCAATCCTAGGAAGCAGGGGCACTCCAAAAAACTGGGCTGTGCTGTGTCGGACACATATTGGGCACTCCAAAATACACTGACACACCAAATAAGTGTCGTGTCGTTTTGTCATATGTGTGTCTGTGCAACATGGACTTGTACCTCAACAAAAAACTTCAACAAGTAGCTTCTTGCTAACTGTTCTTTTTCTTTGTGAAAAATTATTATGGTGGAACCTGTTCATATTTAGGATGATACTTCCTATCTTGAATATTTGTGATGAAGCTTCTGTCTCTTAAGCTCATTACCAAGTTAGGATGGAAAGGTACAGTTTATATTCTATTACAGTTCTGTTGCATTATGCTCTTAGGAATACATTCTAGCAGTTCAAAGTTGTTATCAACCATGTTGATAAGTCCCATGAAATTGTATACTTTTGTTAAGTCGAAGAAAAAGATCCTTCCTGTCATCCTCAACAAGGTTCTTTAATTTAGCCCACAATATACGTGCCATCATTTACTAAGGTGACTAGTGGCTAACCAGGTGACAATCCAGGCTGAACCATTGCCTTACTGGGATAACATTACATGCTTAGAAATTTACTATCTGTTGATATAATATTTTTGAGTAATAAGAACGTCAAGCTTCTGAGTATAGGCTACTCACGCCCTTTTTTGAAGTGATCCACTGGTTAATAATTTTAGAATCACCTTCCATATGTACACTGGTAACAACATTTACCTTGAGGTTCTTCTGCAAAGAAATAGTGATAGCACCCACTCCCAATTGGCTCGAGATTGGGGATGATCTTGCATGCTTAGCAAGGTTGTGAAAAACGCTAGGCGCTAGTCGGGCGGACACCTTCCGCCTAGCGCCTAGCCCACCTAGACGGGTGCCTAGGCGGACGCCTAGATCTAGGCGGTTCAAAAAAATAAAAAGAATCCAAAAAAATCTACTAAAAATTGCAGAAAAAAAATTCATAAAACCCAAAAACATGCATAGTTGGATGTCAGGGGGATTAGGCGGGCGCCTAAGCGGACATCGGGCGGGCACCCAGCGCCTAGCGCCTAGGCGCCGCCTAGGCGCCGCCTAGGCGGTCTAGGCGGACGCCTTTTAGAACAGAGATGCTTAGCCATGAATTTGGTGGAAAAGCTCGAGAAATCAAGATAGTAACACAAGAATTTGAAGAACTAGTATTCATTCTTTGCTCAGAAAAAATGAGAACTACAATACATGGGAATTGAGAGGAAAAGAAGAAGAAATCAAGACAATACACACACTCACCGACTATTCCTTCTGCTTATCTATAGCAAAAAAAGAGAGCACATTAACTACCTAACTGCCAAACTAACTGCTAACTGCTTTAGCTAGTTAGTTATTCTTTGGCTAGTAACTGCCTAACTAACTGCTAACTGCTTTATCTAGTTAGTTATTCTTTGGCTAGTAACTGCCTAACTAACTGCTGACTGCCTTGGCTAATGGCTGAAGAACCTCTGGTAGAATTTTCTACACCTGCTGAGCTTGCTGGCGAGCCTCATACTGGTGATACTCCTTTGAACTGTATCATGTATCAGCGAGTCTGCACAAGAAGGACTGCATCAAATAGGTGGCATGACTCGTGAAAAGGGGGAATTGGGGAGGGAATGATGAAATATACGGGTGGGGAAGCCATTTCTTCCTTGCAAGGTCACTTGTGCACTGCAAAACTTCCTATTTATGTACCAATGGTGCTCGACATGGAAATTCAGCAGACCTGTAGCGGAACTCAAAATGTATGCAGTTAGCCACATATAAATTAGTGGCAATCAAATGGCAACCCGTGCCGCAATTAGTTCCGTAATAGGAATACACCCCTTGTGGCAATGAGGCAAAAATGTATAGGACCTCTTCCGTTCTCTCTTGCCAAGAACACATCTGGGATAAAACCCATCATCATATCTCATCTGCATCACCTTTACCAGATGAGCAGTGTTGTAAATTTCGGTAGGCGGATTCGGTGCGGCAAAGGGGAGCCTAGCGCCTAGGCCGACTAGGAGGCCGCACAGATTTTTTTTTTTTTTTTTGTGTTTTGACTTTTGAAAATTTTTGATATTTTTTTTTGAGTTTTTTTGAAATTTGAAATTTTATTTATTTATTATTAAATTTAATGATTTTTTTATTATTTTTTTAGAATCTGAATTTTTTTTTTTTGAATTTTCAAAACTGAAATTTCAAATTTCTGAAATAAATTCAAAATTTTGAATTTCCCGCTTTGGCCGAACAAGCCGGACAGGGGCTGACTTGGCCAAACAGGCCCGCCTAGGCGCCGAACAGGTCCGCCTAGGGCCGAACAGGCGCCTAGGAGGCCGATTTGGGGGTTTTCGGTGCGGCAGGCGGCCGCCTAGGCCGATTTTTAGAACACTGCAGATGAGCGAATAAGTTGCTGAAGTTGATCCACATTGATCCTGGCATTTAGAGTCTCAAACTGAGGTGATAAGTAAAGCCAAGACTACCTCAGGTGACACAAGCACATTTCGATAGATTAGCTTCATACGGTAAGGCTCTAAGAGTTCTCTTGGCTTGCATAATGACCGACAAAGTATTCACTTTGATAAATAGAAGACAAAGACTGCTTTGTTCACTTTAGTGATGTTCATATTTTTTTGGTGTCTAGGCTCATTGCTGCATTGGAAAAGGGAGAGGCAAGAATGGCCTTCCGTGTATAAATAGTACCTCCTGCCACAGGTGGTCGTTAATATCCCCAGTAGACTTGGATACCAAGCATACCACAGGTTGCCAGGTTGGTGTGGTATAACATGATATGAACACATCAATATTTAACAATTAGGATAACAACTAGGGGGGGATCTTTTTTGATAAGTATAATGCATATGTTAAATTCATCTCTCTACCACAATATTACCAATTTACAGTCTTAAATACAACACTTCACGACTTGCATCCTGAAATCAATTACTCTCCCACCTCCCACCTATGGATCAAACAGATATCCTCTCTCCTTTGACTATTTTCCTTGGCTCAAATGGAAGCCCAGAATCTACTTAAAAGTACCTTTCTGAATATCTGAAGGAATACTTGGGTCGTACGCACTTGTACGTTGTATGTATATGACTTTGTACCGACGGTTGTTTCCTCTATATGTTGTATATCTATATGTTGTATATACATTTTTCCTGAGCTCCTCATAATCAGTTCTGATGTCATGTTGATGTTTCTGTCTAACAGTGTGACATCCATTTGGACGTGCATAGATTAGGATAATGCTCAATTTGGTATTCGTCCATAAGATCCTTAGGTTGCATCCTTGTTCTTAGACCCTGACAGCAGGGACCATGGTTTTTATGAGTTAGTAGAAGTCCAATTACAGGAAATGTGTTCACAAACATTAGGACAGAGGAAGCCGTAAAGGCCCGTATCCTCCAAGTCTGGTTCATGTTTACACTTTACACATGGATATGTGCCACAATATACTACTATCAGAGAATCAAGAACAACGATGCGTCTTTGCTTACACATGAGTTTAATATGAGCCTCTACTATCTCCTGCTCACATTGTTTCCTTTATCATCCACATTCTTAATTTTCAGATAATTTTGTAATTATCCATGATTTATCTTGTAATTTGTTCTTCTGTGAGTAACGTTCTTAGTGAAGCTAGGATCCCACTTTTATGCCCATCTAGTGTTGCTGAAACCCAAAATGGCACTCCCTAACATCGTCATAATCAATAATGCAGCTGCCTTGAACATCTCACAATTTCCATGCAATAAAATAACAGTCCGACTACAGAAACACACAAATAAGAACTCAAATAGGAACTTGCAATGTGGTTATGAGACGTGGCATTATTTTTTTTTTCCATTTAGGCGCTTGGCTTTTTCTGTTTAGGTCATTGAAAAGAATCAAGGGCTGAGATGCATGTAATCCAACGGCTATTAATGGCCGAGTCTTTAAAATTAAGAACTCAGAGTTCCTCTAGGATTTTTTATATAATAAAATGAATCTACTTGTTCAGCATTTTTTTTATTACAAAACGGTGAAAGTGTTAATATGTTTTGACTGTCCTTTGAACTTCAACAAAAGAGGATGAGAATTTATATCTGCTCTTGTTTTAAAACCCAGACAAGTTCTTCAGATGCTCTGCACATCAACATTTTATTTCCTCAAAGGATTTTGTACCATACACTAATTTGGTCCTTCTTCCATGATTACAGATGTGTCTCAGCAGTTGCAGATTGCGATGGAGAATATGCTGAAAATGGCTGGGTGAGCTTATAGCAGTAACAATCATTTCGGTTATTTACAAAATAGAAAACTAATTTCCTTCTATGTATTATGAAGATTTATAAATTTCTACATAGTAATGCATTGAAGGCTGAAATAGTACTGTAGCAATCCCATCTGCTATGTTATATTTCCTTGCTCTATTTTTTTCTCTCCTAATTTCCTTCTACTGGACTCATCGCGTCTCAACTGAATAGTGAGATTGAACAAAGCTCCAGTGAGACCACAGAAGAGATAGAGAAGTGCAAGGAGTCGGTAGGAATCAAAAGCAAGCTGCTGGAAGACGATAAAGAACGCTTCCAGAAAGCTGCTATGGCTGTGTTGGAGATGCTCAATGGGCAGTGAGATCTTATAAGAGCTTCACACTTTCATCTTCATGTCATTGGTGCCATATTCTCAGCTGTATATACAGTTTATAGCTTATGCGTCTTTAGAAGTGATGCATTGTTCCACTGCCTTCCCTATATACATGTAATATAACCTAGTATTGTTTTACACAATTATGTTCTTTTGCAATGTTACTGTGAACAATTCGACTACAGAAACTCGAATAAGAACTTGTATGGATGTGACATGTGAATTTCACTAACATTGAAAGTGTACTGATTTGAATGTAATCTAATGGCTTTTCATGGCCGAGCTTGAAAAATTAGAAACCCACGAGTTCTGAGATTTTGTACTGCAAACTGCATCACTAGGAATAGGGATGAAATCATGAAGATTCTAAAGAAAAATTAGTCACTTTGATTATATTCTTTGTGAACTGTCATCTGCTTGTGCCCACTTTATGGGAATCTGAAGCCAGCCTAATCTCTACTATTATAATGCGGCTTAGAAACGGCTCAAAAATGAGCTGTCTAAGAAGTATGTATATCATCATTTAAATGAATTAAAAATTAATAAAAAGATAACTAAATTATCTAAATACTGCACTAATTATTTAAAGAAAACATAACCAAAGCTATATTTATAACTAAATAATTCTAAATTAAGTGGTTAAAGTGGGAGATATTTTACTTGATTGCTCGAGTTCAAATCCTAGGAATATGACATTTTTATAATAAATTCATATTTAATTTTTTTTTCAAATTTTTTGACGCATGTGCACATTACTAGTGAATTAAAACAGGGTGGTCAGCCGTTTCACTGAAGCCCTCACTAAGACATGGCTCAGAAACAATGATGTAACTGTTTTAGAAAAGGAGAGCCAGTAATAACATATAAAAGTGAATGAATTTGGAACATAATATTAGAACACTTAAAAGATTCCCCAAAAAAAAAAAGGAAAAATTTGAGTGGCACCCCACTTTTGTTACGCTTATTTAAGGTGCACCCCACAAGTTTACATGAATGTATGACACCTCCCACTTTTGACGGTTTCAGTCCAAAATGAATGGTCAACCCCGTTGACCAATTTTTTTTGACGAAAATACCCTCCTATCTGTTCTCTTCTTCCCCGCGTCAACTATTGGTCTCGCCCCCCTCCGCCGTGCTCCGCCCCCTCCACGGCGTAGCCGCACTGCCCCCCACCCCCCCCCCCCCCCCCTCCCCGACCTCGCCGCACCCCCCCCACCCCCCCCCCCCCCCCCCCCCCCCCCCCCCCCCCCGCCATCACCACCACCACCATCACCAACATCATCACCATCATCATCATCACCACCACCATCATCACCGCCCCCCCCCCCCCTCCCGCTCCGCCCCCCCCCCCCCCCCCCTCCCGCTCCGCCCCCTAGCCATGGGCGGAGGGTGGGCTGGGCTAACCCGGGCTACAGCCCGGGGTCAAAAAAAAAAAGTTGGCCTTCCCTATGTGCGGGCATGCAAGAATTATGATGGAGATATACAGAGTGATTTCCTTGCTCAAGGTTCAAACTTTGTTGGCCTTCCCTCTGTAGGCAAATTGTGATTATTTGTTTTGTATCTATTGAAAGGAAGTTGTAAAAAAGTTTAATATATTAATAAATAAACTAAGTCAGGACATTGCTATTTTAATTTCACTGAAGCAACTATCTTTTTTTTTAACCCTCCAGGGTTGGATCTCTAGGCCTGATGATCCAGTGACTTGGCAAGCTAACCAACTCCCAAGTCATGAGCTTTTGCAGGTATTAGCTACATTATTTATCTTATTGCTATTGTGCTACATTTATGGTAACCACATTTGTAAAGGTTTCTCTGGAGATATATATTTGAAACTGTAGTCAAATTGTCTTTACTGTATTTTGATGCTTCTATTGTAACATAGGATCATAATTATTAATGCTCAGAATACATAGTAGTATGAAAATTCAAACACCAAAATTGGCTATATATATAACACTAGTGTACAAACTATATATATATGTAATATTAGTTTCTACAGATATAGTAAATCCCCTAAATAGTCTCCAAAGAGGTACGATAATGCTATTCACAATTGCATCAATCAGTGACACGAATTGGAGCTTGTGTTGGCAATCTTTGAAGAAGTTGCTAGCCTCTTGATGCTGGAAGTATACTTCAGTTTTGTTCTCATTTTGGTTTTTCCTTTGCTGGTTGTATACTTCAGTTTTGTTCTCGTTGAGGGATTTCCTGGAAATGGAAATTTATAAGGTTAGTATTAAGTAGCCCCCCCTCGGTGATAGTCCTGGCTCCGCCCCTGCCCCTGCCCCTAGCCCCCACCTTCGCCGCGCTGCTGCTGCTGCCACCGCTGCCGCGCGCTGCCGCCGCTGACGCGCGCTACTGCTGCTGCTGTTGCTGCTGCTACTGCGGCGACGGCGGCGGTGGCGGTGGGGACTAGGGGGCGGAGCGGGAGGGGGGCGGGGCGGAGTGGGAGGGGGGGGGGGCGGTGATGATGGTCGATGGTGGTGGTGATGATGATGATGGTGATGATGTTGGTGATGGTGGTGGTGGTGATGGCCGGGGGGGGTGCGACGAGGTCGGGGAGGGGGGGGGGGAGTGCGGCGTCGGAGGGGGGCCGAGCACGGCGGGGGGGGGGGGGGGGGGGGGGGGGGGGGGGGGGGGGGTTGGGTGCAGCCACGGTGGGGGAGTGCGGCGTCGAAGGGGGGCCGAGTCCAAAATGCATAAAATAAATTGTCAGTACAACTGAGACAGGGACATTTTCGTCAAAAAAAATATTGACCGTTCGTTTTAGACGGAAACCGTCCAAAGTGGGGGGTGTCATACATTCATGTAAACTTGTGGGGTGCACCTTAAATAAGCGTAAAAAAAAGTGGGGTGCCACTCAAATTTTTCCAAAAAAAAAACAATTGTAGCCTTCGCCTTTGGAAAGTCATTCCTAGTAGCAGAAAATACTTCCCAAAGGAAAGGAAAATGAGAAAAAAAAAATGGCTCCCTCAGTCCACACATTTTCCAAAGAAAAGAACAAAGAATTGATTTCCTTTCCATAGAACAAATGAAGCCAAAAATTGGCCCCTAGGAAATCTGTTTTAGGCACTATCGAATTAGAATGCAAAACTTGACCAACTAATTCAAGTAGCCACTCTAAGTAGTGAAATTATTCAGTGAGCCGGACTCACCGTGCACCTTAATTCTTCTCCACTTGATGACATGAGAATGAAGAGGACTATTCCGAATTGCCACTCGTGCACTCATTCCTTGTGCCATAAAGTGGAGATGAATCAAAGTGCTCGATGAGGCATGCCCATTCCTATCAGTCAAATTTCAGTACATACATGCACTGCAGTTTGTTAAAAAGGCAACGGGAGCCAAAATCCATAGCAAAACAAAAGGTAACAGTCGAAATGGGAGAACAAACGGATAGCTTTAATGCCATATCAGGCTAGTAGCCTATCTAAACATGTACAGTAAGCAGCAAATATACAAAAACTTCTGTTAATGAAATTAGACGGTAGTGTTTAGCATTCCCAAGTTTCCTTCTAACTGCATATTCCCAATTGATGGAAACATAACCAAGAACTAACATAAGTACAATAGAGTTAATTTTCTTTTCTCTTTGATCCATAGAAGCCTTTCATCTCATGCCACAGACAAAGCAAAGTGTCGGAAGCATCCTCATCCCAATGGTCATCATCCATCCTTGAAAAAGCCAACAGCGTCTTCAACCAATCTTCATGTTGGGTGGAAAATGCAGATCTCCCTTCGCTCGACTTGAAGTTGTCGCTGATCATCGTCTTCAGTCTTTGGCTGGCCTTGGATGCAGCTTCAACAACTTGTGGGGGGATCCCAGCAATAACAGCCACCTGCAGTCCGTAGCTCTCTGGGCAAGCACCTGATGCAAGCTGGTAGAGGAAAACTAGCTCGTTCTGTCTGTCGAAGGAGCTTCCACCTCTTGGATTAAATGCGCAGGCCATATGTTGCAAGCTTACTCGGGGGTGTAATGCAAATTCCTTGGTAAGGGGGTGGTAATGGGTAGCAAAAAGCAGTCGACAGCAAACAGTCTCCACAAGATGCCGGAAAACCTAATGATATATTTCTTAATTAACAGCTTACCCAAAAGAAAATTCAATTACACAGGTCCTACAGGAAAGAGAAGGCTACTCACAGCGTATGCTATTGCATAGCCATCGAATGTGCTTGTTCCTCTGCCTAGTTCGTCGAGCAGCACAAGAGAATCTTGAGTGGCATGCCGAAGAACTGACGCTGTTTCTGAGCATTCAACAAAGAAAGTGCCTACAAGAAAATGTAGATATAATTACTGTAGAAAGAGACTTACATTGGAAAAAATTAGGATTGCTTTCATTGAGTGCTTTGCGTACAGGCAAATAGAAGAGCCTCCAACTTACATCCCTAGGCAATGTTGGAGTAACATAAAACCAAACACTAGGAAACACCCACTATTTCTAACTCCCCTCAAGTTGGAACATGTGAAACTTGTCCAGCTTGTTTCGTAAAGTAAAAAAAAAAACATTAGTAGAGTTGAACACTATGTAGGATCAACAGAGTTCAGCAACCAAGGTCGACACGACCCGAAAGGAGAGAAAGCAGCAGTAGAGGTTGGCACACGAGGGCGCTCGACATAAACCAATTTAATCCACCCACTGGCTCTAACAATAACCTTTCACAACGTGTAGAAGTACTAAATAACCTCAAAAAAACTAGTAGGAAAAGATATAGTTTTACCAGAATGAGAGTCACTGGAAACTGAATTGTTTTAAATTTTAGATGCTTGCTGACAATAAAGTATGTACACATTAAATCTTAAAAACTATTAAACAAAACATGATACTTTAACATATTGAGACAGAGAACTGAAAACTCATCTAATCAGTGTTTCCTTTGTGCTTCAAATCAAAACTTAATAAGAACATATCACATGGTATTAGAGGCACAGACTTGCAACAGGGTTTATGCCAACCAAAGGTGATTCAATACTCCAAAATGCACAAAATAGAACTCAAACAACATGGTCTAATCAAGTTGTTACTGTCGTTTTTATGGTACAACGCATTATTATCAAGTCTCGGTATTCTTTCAAAAAAAATAAATTAAGTTCTGGATCCACCAACCATAAGAATATGTACAGTTGATTAAAACAACACATTATAGTTTTTCTTAGGTAAAAGCCTGTCAATGTTTTCAGCTCTTGTAAAATTGTCAAAAGTTGAATCATCTGTATTGCATGTCTGAGTTTGTTTTTTATTCAGCTTTTGCACTTATTATACTGTTGCACATTCTGGTTGGTTGGGTTCCCTTCCTATGGAGAGACCACCCAGAAATACGAGTGCCATCAGTGTGCCGGATAAATTTGGGTTGAAGTCGAGAATCGACGGGGTTCATTCTGGAGCCAAAAACAGGGAAGTACACTTTTTACTGTAGCTGCGGGCATACCGGAAAGAGGCTCGAGCAAACTATCAGGTCATCAATCCACCTAATCTCGTGGGTGCACATAGTTCTCCATACCTTAGTTCATCGAGTCATATTGCAACTTTGTCGATGTCCACCACGATCCTTGAGCGACTCCTTGCATGAGCCACTCCACTTGGTCGCCGCTGCCTCCTCGCAGTCCACGACATGCCTCTTCTTACTCGTGCCTAGCTTGGTAGCACGATCCACCTCCCTCCGCGAAAGTGACTTATCGGGACACCCCTTTGCAAGACCCTTGGTCTCGCTTGGAACTTCTTCCCCCTCTAAGTCTTCTTTCATCTCGAGCACTGCTAGATACGTCATCTCCTTTTTGCTACCCTTTTTGAGCTGAATGACAGAGATATCCCCTTTGGCGGCTCACCTCGTGTAACTTTCACTATACACGACGAGCCTTCCTCCATGAAACTAACGATTCCAAGTGTGACATCGGAACCGCCTTCGTCTCGATTAGAAAATCTATGCCAAGTATCATATTGAAGTCATCCAACAACATAGCGGTAAAATTGGCAACATCCGACCAATGTCCCACATCTATGCAAACGCCCTTGACTACTCCCTGCACAAGGCGTCTCCCCGCATTAACCGTCTTCATCTTGCTTGAATCATTCTCCAAGATCAGACCCAAGCGACGGACCTCCGCATCCAAGATGAAGTTATGAGTGACGTCCGTGTCAACCAACGCCTGTGTTCTCATGCCATTGATCCTCATGTCAACGTACATGAGCTCCATGTTCGGAGTCTTCGACACAGCAGACTTGCTCTAGACGGCGTTAAGCGCAACGCTCCCATGTGCACTCCCACTTCGCACTTCTCGTCCTCCACCTCCGTGCTTCGGACGATATTAACACGCATGCTCCTCTTCTAACAATTTCGAGCATAGTAATTTTTTCCAAATATGAAGTACGAAACTACTCGCTCGTGGTAGACCTTCTTGTGTTTCTTTTCCTCGGACGGACCCTCATTCGGAGAGCTCTCCTGCTCTCCCCCACCATTCTCCTTGGTGGTCTTTGGTTTGACCTTGACATTGTTGTCGTTCCACATGTACTTGACGAGCCTTTCGACTGCTGTCACGGTGGTGTTCAAATCTTGCACCCTCTGTCCATGTAATTCTTGAACCGCTCACGGTTGAAGTCCATCGAGTTAGAAGTCCACGCAATCCTTCTCGTCCATGCTAGATATCGTGAGCATCAAGCATGTAAACTCTGTAATGTATCCTTGATCGCCCTGGTGTGCTTAAGTTGCCACAACCTCCATCTCGCAGCAAACTTCATATTTTCCTGATAAAAGTGAGACTTGATCTCCTTATTAAAATCCTTCCAAGTCTCTATCGAGCACAAATTCTTTTATATTTTCCTGCACTTATGCCGTCGCCACAACATAACATCGTCGGTAAAATAGAGTGAAGCAATGTCCACCTTCTCGGCCTCGTCGTTGATGTGCAACGCCTTGAAGTATCGCTCTACGTTCCAAAGAAGTTCTCCACTTCTTTGGCATCTCGCTCCCCATTGAAGGATTTTGGCTTTATAATCTTCTCAGTGCCTGCCTACTTGAAGGTCCATAGTTCGTAACGACTCTCTCAAAAATGACAACTTTGGTCTTGAATTCTCCACAACTCTCGATTATGATCTTTAGCTCCTCGTATCCTCGGACCTTCCCGCGCAAGTCCTCAATTTTTCCACAATGTGCCGTGAGCCCCGCCTCAAGTGTAGCTCAGATGTCTTGGAATTGCTCTTAAAAGATTACCATGGACGAAGCAACGTCACCCTCCAGCCCATCGTAGAACTCATCTTGTCTCGTGTTGCTTTGCTCTACGGAGCCCATGCGCATCTCTGTCCCTGGAACCCGTCTCCATGATCTCGAGGCTTTCCGCAATATCGACAAGGCTACTCTCCGTCGTAGGCTTCTTGCTTTTGCCCTTCTTGTGGGTCTTGGAGTTCCTTTCCTTAGGCGACACATCCCTCTCTATTGTACATTCTCGAATGTCGACATGGCACAAACCAACCTTCGTTCTGATACCACTTGTTACGGACTTAGTATTTTTGTCTACATTACGACCTGTGCGGCGCACAAGCTTCCTACTCGAAGACCTGTGCCAACCTTTCCTAAACGCTTAGCTAGATCGCTAAGGCGAGAATAAAAACAATGTGAAACAAAAGAAAGAGATTGGAAGATAACTTCACTATACTAGAGAGTTTACAAGTGGTGAGGAACAAATGAGCATCTCTTATTTATAAGGCATCAAAGGGCTTACATGAAGTTTCTAGAAACATAATATTTCAGAAATTATTCTAGGTCCTAGATATTTTTAAGAACTAGAACATGTAAAAGGCTATAGAGACTTCATGAATCTTCAAGAAGACTCCACCATCTTTAATAAAGGGTTCCGAAAGCTTTCAGCAAAAATTCGATCCGTGGAGGGTTATGCAAATCCATCTCGATAGGACAAAAAATCTTGTGCGTAACAACGTGCTACTGACTGACGAGGGAGAACTCAAAAGTTTTACAGAGATGATAGAAGATGAGAACATGGCAGGAGTAGATGTAGGCTATGCAGGAGGACATACCAATTAAAATTATGATATAGTGTTGTTGTCGAAGGGCTAAAGGGCCTTGACGAATTGTTAGGTGTTGGGTGAAGCAGAGAGACGATGTTACTTGCGCATGACATAAGGTGAGACTAGTAGTCAATGCTACAATCAGCGAAAAGGAGTGGATTTTAAGCAATTTTACTCATCAATTGTCAAGATGTCATCTATAGGTGTGGTGTTGGGTTTGAAAGCGATGCTCGACTTCAATGTGGAGCATTTGGACGTGAATACGACGTTCCGCCACGATGGTCTGGATAAGGATTTGTATATAGAACAACCTAAAGGTTTCAGTAAGGACAAATAACATATCGTCTGTCGGTTGAATAAGAGTTTATATGCCTTGAAGCAGGTTCTGCGGCAGACGTACATGAAGTTTGAATCGTTTATGGGAGAAATGGACATGCTAAGACGATGTCGAACTATTGTGTGTTCGTGAAGTATTTCACCATGGATGGATGTGTTCTTCTATTGTTGTATGTAGACTATATACTACTAATGGTTCGTAATGCTTCGAGAGCGGATTTGAATCGCAAGTTGAGCAAACTAATCTTGATGAAAGATTTGGGAGCAACGATGACGACTCTTGAAATGGAGATCAGTCGAGAAAGGAGGTCAAAGATGTTCCTACGAGAAATACAAAAAGAAAGTGCTTCAAAGATTTAGTATGAATAGATCCGATAAGGTGAACACACCTCATGTAGCTCACTTCAAAGTTAGCACCAACCAATGTCCATCGACCGAAGAAGAGAAAGCGAGTATGGAAAGGTGTTGTATGCTTCAACGGTGAGCGGTCTTATGTATGCCAAGGTTTATATGAGGTGAAAAAACTCGACCTCCGTCGTAGACTAGGCTACACACTTCTACAACCTCGATTGCCAGGCCACTTGTCCCTCTACAAACATCATGTTGTCCTATGTCGATCTCCACGTGTCGATGTCCCCATCCATATTTGCATCGGTATATCCGATCAACTCTATCTCGTCACCTCAAAATGAATGGTGTCCCTCCACCTAATTGAGATGGGGATATTTGTTGGGTTGGGTTATCATCCTATGTGGAGAATATCTATGAGTCAAATGTGCATCATCTATGTGTTGAAAAAGCTCGAAAAGAAGTCGAGGATCTATAGTTTTCTTACTGTAGTACTGATATGTCGATGACATTGAACAACGGTTATACTGCTTTGCAGGTTGTTTCCCAGAGCACAAGGATTTAGGACCGACATACAAACCGGTATACCGGCAGTACGTTGGTCTTGTGCGGGCTGAGCGAAAGTCAATTTTGGATCACCATTTTGATCAAATATCGCTAGTCCTGGTCTTCTCAAATTTTAGGAGATGGTTATATGTTTATTTACTGACCTAATTGGAGGCACATGAATGTAAGTGTTTAGATAGAAGCTTTTGCAACTTTCAAGAAGAGGGAGAAGGAGATTAGGGAGTCCGAATCGGTAGAAGAAGTTAAAGAGGTGTCGTTGTATCCTTTATTCCATTAGTGGAGCTTTTTCCTGTTGGACTCCAATCCTCCCATGTCTTTCTTCTGCATTGGGTTTCTACATAAAAATTATGTGATTAAAATCGTGTGGGTTGTGTCTATGATTGTGCCTTTGCAGGATACTTCGACTTAGTTTAATCCTCACGAAATACTTTCAGTTTTGAACAGTTGACTTCCACTGTGTTCCACGTCTGTTCACAACACTTTCTACACCATATCCACGTTTCTTATTTAAGATCAATTGGCAACCTGAGAAGCACAATTTTTGACTATTGTAGAAGGTTCATAGAAGCTCTGGTGCACATTCAATTTCAAACTGGTGCACATTCAATTTCAAACAACAAGATACAAATAGCTAGATACAGAATTTGATACATCAGAGTGTCAACACATTTCATACACTCTGGCATGATCTCACATACATTATCTGACACCTCATTAAATAGTTAACAAAGTTATAACACCACAATGCTGGGAACTGTACAGAAAAATATATCCTGAACCCAATCCATTGCAAACCATGGTACAGGTATACAGGATTTTGACTGGTGTACCTGCATCTGGTACGAATCTGATATGAGTATGTGCGGGAGATGATCAGATTAAAATTGGAAACCACTATAGATGTATCCGGTTACAAAACAAGGCTGAAGAGGCGTTGATCAATGGGTTTTGTACATAGGAAACTAATATTGTACTCTTTTTTCTAGGGTTCCAACATAGAGAAGAACAAATAGGATAAGACTTTATTATGAAATCTAAATCCATTATATTGTACTCAAATTAACTGATCGATACATCAAACTTAAACTGGTATTGACCAGTTTTAACTTATTTAAATTAAGTGAAACATGTATCGACATGTTCAACTTAATTTAAATGGGAACAACCCAATTAAGTTAACTGGATATCGACATTTTTAACTTAAGTTAAATGGGTGTCTAGATGTTCCTCCTTTTCTCTTTTCAATCTAAGAACGCTAACTCCTAATTGTCTAATATCAATTTATGGCTCAGCTTCTGATCCTTCTATTCCAGGACTCCCTTGGCGCACAAGGACGCTCACACTTTTATTCTTTCTCTCTCCTCCATCTAACCATTTCACCTTCTCGACAAACATCTCAGTTTCTCCCTCTCCCTTATCCTCTCCCAACAACTATAACTGCAAACAACAACTTGTAATGAAACAAGACAAGTGCAACATCAACACTTTTTTCTTGGCCCCCTTTTGTACCCAATTTTTCATATGATAGAAACTCTTTTTCATCATTATGTGGGCCATGTAAATCTGTTATCTATGTTTCGATACGTATGTGTCCGCTCCTGGTTCTGCCATTGCCTGCTATATAGTTCATTTACAAAGGATAAAAACTACATATAGTTATTTTCGTGCACTCTTTTGGAATGGATGGTGAATAGTAAAGTATCTAGTCAGTCTTACAAGTGGCTACTTTGTTATAAGCAAATGATGAAATTGGTCCACACCAGGAAAATTGACTCAGCGAGAAGATTGTAGATATAACAAAGGTCAGATAACAAGGTAAAACCAAATTATTGGTTAATTTGAATCCATGTACAATAGACCATGGTTAAAATAGGTCCTGTCAGCACGAGTAATGAACTGTCTCTATAGTTTTTCTCAAGCATCAAAATAGAAGTAAAACCAAATAGTCACGTTTGGGTCAGTTTTGGCAAAAAAAAAGATTCAAGTCTTGGGCATTTTCTGCATTGTTCAGGCAATTTTGAATGTTTTAAGTCTCAGCCAACTTTAGTCAATTTTGAAAAATAGAGGGAAGTTCCGTCCTTGAGACTGTAGGAGTCATAGAAACATCCTCTTCAAATCTTGTGATGTGCCCAACATATGAATTTATGAGGAGAGCCAAGAGGCTTTCCAAGAATAAAAAGATGGAAGATAACCTTGGCATTTATTTTAAAAAATGTGTATATATATACACGTTTTTAAACTCCCACCATAATTGGAAGAAATAATCCGCTTCCCATGGGATCCAACCGACCCATCCAGGATGTGTTATATCGCTACCTGCTAGCCACTAAAGCTAGGAGGCTTTCACTCTCAGATATTATAAGATTGTAAGCAATACAGTTTCTGGACAAACAGAATACTACTAAATTGACTTCTCGGATCTATGTTAATGAAATATGTTAACTACATGAAGGGATTATAATATAATGGCTAAATTGCATTTTTATGAAATTAAGGGGTCTAGCTTATATACGAAATAAACAAACAACTGTTAAACTGTTAAGTAACAAGTTTTATCTTTTACTGGTTACAGGAAAGAAGTAAACATTATCCACAGAAAAGCACTCACTTTCTCCAGACATGATTCGGTCAGTTGCACCAAGCCTTGTAAATATTATGTCAGCAGGTGACAGCACACACATGTCACAAGGAACATAGCACCCAAGCTGTAAAAGAGGACATTACACAAAAGAGAGTTGAGTTTCATAGCCTCCAATAAACTCATTTGCTTCCAGTTCATAAGGTAAACAAGTACTTTAAATCGATATATACCTGTGCCAATATAACAGCAAGACATGTGGCACGCAGCAATGTCGATTTTCCACCCATATTTGGGCCAGTCAACAGCAGTGCACGTGGATTGTATCCAGCTTGGTTTTCACCAAGATATATGTCATTAGGAACTAGACCATTCCCATTTTCACCAACAGCATACGGATGCCACAAACCCTTGATTCTAAGTATTGGTCCTCTGATTTCTTGGTGTGAACTTACAGAATGAGAATTGGCTGACAAAAGGACAGGCTTGCTCATGGAACCACATGAAGAAACTGCAGTGATTGCAAACGAATGCAGCACATCAATAGTGTTGAGTGCATGGATCACTTGAGACCACTCATTCGCCTTTTCAACAAATAGCTCAATTAGAACAGCTAAAGTTTCAGGATCTGAGTCAGTCACATTGTGGTCCTGTTATCAGTAGAATCAGAACAGATGAAAAACTGTTTTGCAGTACACATTTCGACATGAAGATTTACAACTTATTTCAGTCTGAACATGGAAATGACACGGATATATATAAGGATTAAAAATGATAGGGTAATAGTTGGAAGCAATATCATCTCAAAAACAAGGTCAACTTCAACATCGATGCATGTCAACTGTTTAATGCATTATGACTTGTTAATACATTATGATTTGTTAGACTTGATAAGACCGAGAGCAAGCAAAATGCACACAGAAACACGAGATTTTACGTGGAAAACCCCCTCAATGTGAGAAGGATAAACCACGGGACAGTCCAGAAAGTTTGTCAACCACTATGAGAATAATGGGACATCTTCTCTAGCACACTAGAGGATCACAACATATTGTTCTTCACTTCTAATGTGGATTACAATAAGAACGAACTCAACGACACAACTGACCAACTTCGGTTGACATACATACCGCCGATGGAACTTCTTCGACACCTCGACCCTTCACTCGTTGTCTTGAGTGGATAGGTTCACTTGGATGAACGTCAAGTGGGCAAAATTAGATTGTTTGGATGTAATACCTTGCGGGTCAAGGTAGTCAAAGGTGCAAGGTGCACTCGAGGCGCAAAGGGTCCATATCGCCCGAGGCGCAAGGCGCACTTAAGGCGCGTGCCCGAGTGAAGTGAGGCACAAAATAAAAAACAATAAAAATATATGTAAATAAATTAGTAACATAAGAAATAAAATCAAATAACATATTAAAACCAACAAAAACATGTTAACATAACCAAGTGAACTAGCATAGCAACAGTAACACTCAACAAAACTAACAAGAATTTGTATTTTTCCTACTATGCTTTTAGCAAATTTAGTTTTTTAAGTTCAACTATAGCCAACTTTGGCAACCGTGGAAGGACTATCTCCCTACCACTTGTATGAGGTAAGAGCTATCTCCATGTCTTATTTTTTTGGTAAAAAACAAAAAAATACGTAAGGCGCGCCTTGTTGAAAGGCACACCTAAGGTGTGTCTTGGGTGTGCCCAGAGAAATGCGCCTTGCCTAGAGAAGTGCGAGGCGCAGATGCTATGCCTTGCTGCGAGGCGCGCCTTTGACTACCATGTTGAGGGTAAACCAAGGAGTCCCTTATATACGCTCAAGCCTCAAGGTGTCCATAGGTCATCCCAAGGATCAATGATTATGGACATATCTTTTCGTCTTCCTAGAAGGCTATTCATCTTCCAAGGATTCCTCTCTATCTTTCAACTCAAGAAGGCTTTTCATCTTCCAATGCATCACATCATTGGGCTTGACCCCACATAGCTAGTCCTCCCATAAGGAGGGATTTCCAACATAATACAAGAAACATGTATTACACAAAAAAAAGCTTATAACATATTTATCACCCTTCTATTAAGGATCATTTTCTCTCTAAGTTCAGCATTTATCACTGTTCATGGACATTATTATGTATATCGAATTCTGCATTCCATACAGGCCACAGAAATCTCTATGACTCTAATTGTGTCTTGGAAACAATGCAAAAGTGAACTACAGCAGAAGATGGAGAAATTTTTCTACGTGCCGGGCTCACCGTGCACCTTCCATGTCAACCGTTAGATTGCATGGGGATATGTGCATGCACACGTCCCCATGCGATCTAACGGTTGAGGACGAAGGGTGCACGGTGAGCCCGGCACATAGAATTATTTCTCCAGAAGATGGCAGAGCCAGCATGAGACGAGAGGACAGTTACCTTGTATGCACCGATTATAATACCCCCACCCCCCCCCCCCCCCCCCCCCCCCCCCCCCCCCACCCCAGGATGTCCTATGTTTACGATGCATAGATTTGACAAATATTACTTTCCTTAAACTGAAGGTAAATTATAATAAGAAATGCATCCAAAAATCATGATGAATTACGGAAGTTATCAGTCAAGTATCCCTTTTTCATCCCTTAAATAGCAATGCCTAATAATGTATAATACTGAAAACATTTGGATATGTCATGGATATGGCACTTCTAAAGTTTAGTAATATAACGTGTACTGACATCAACAGAGATAAACACAAAGTAGTCATCAAAATAACAATCATAAACTTAGTGCTTCAGATAAACACAGCGATATGCATGACTGCATCTGAAACCAACTCCTGTGGCAACCTAGCTGAACTTCAGAAACCATGCACGAAGCCTCTTCTTGAGCACACATCTTTCTCTCCCTGGGTAGCAAATCCGGGAGTTTAACTCCATATAAACCTCCTTTGCAAGATCACCATACAAGAAGGCAATTTTTAATTGAGCTAAAACATCGGTCAATCCTGGCTCACCGCAAGAGATAAGAGGACGTGGATAGAGTCGAGGCGAACAACGAGAGAGAAAATCTCAAAGTAGTCAACAACATAAGTCTGGGTGAAACCCTTAATGAGTATATGAGCTTTGCATCAGTCAATAGAACCATCTACTACGCAATAGAAAAAGTCTCAAAGTTTTGTATCGATGGGCGAAATGTACCAGTTAGGCATTCTCATTTTGACTATAATAATTTTTTCGACATGTTTTTTACTTGCCTTACACTCAGTTGTACATAATTTTCTTTTCAAGATCATCAAACTATCATGTGATCACAAAATACTCCAAAAGTACTACATCTCAACCGTCATATTATACGTGTTACATCCTTCTCAATCTCTCCATCATGATGAATGGTTGATTCCAAATACAGAGAACTATCACTTCTAGGTATTTCTAGTTCATCTATATGCACGCATTCCCCATTTCTCTTTTGACTCCGGTTGAAATTGCATTTCATACTGTGTTTTTATCCCTACTATTTCAAAGTTTCTCATCGTACTTCTATCTTAGCATCTAAGCCTTCTCAACACTCATCTGCTAGCAGAACATTGTCATCAAACATCATATACCATGCAACCTCCTCCGGAATATGCCTAGTAATTTCTGCCATAACTAGCAGAAAAAAGTTGAGGACTCAATGGTTATCCTTGATGTAAGCCAAAGGAGAAACATAAGGAACGGGTCAACTTTAATTTAGAGAGAAATTGTTGCACCGATCAAAGTTTATCTCCTAGCAGAAACTGAATTTTCATAGAAACTGTATAGGTTGAGGTATCTGCAATGAAATGAATGTATGATAATCCAATATGTGATTTTCAGTAAATACTGCCTCAAAAACGATATTGGCAGAAGAGGGAATAAACCAGTTGTATATCTTATACAAGGTTCGAAATATCGGTATCGGGGTCGATTTCAGACCCTTACTATGAGTATTGGTATTTATGGTTTCGATAGCATTGCTTGTTTCGGATCGGAGTATCTGGTTCTTCGTTTCGGAAAGCCAAAGATGATAAAAATCTTTTTAAAACTAGAAAATTATTTGATACATTTAGACATAATTTTATATACTGTATGTTGTTTCTCGTAAATTTTAAATGGAATAATATTCACTTGCAATAAAAACTATTGTTTATTTACCTGCTTATAGACATACTGCAACCGCAATAAATACTTTTGAATGAAATAATATTAATATGGATGAATGTTTTGATTCGTAGTGTACAACTTCGACAAATGGTAATGGTTACATTTATCAATAAGAAATCATATCGAAACAATTTAATATTGTCGGCCTTTGACACAAGTAAACATTGTGTTGACATTATTTTTCATTCTTCTACCTTTTTCGTGCATTTTTTTCCTCATGAACTGACTAGGAAAGAGACCCCCCAATGTTGGTATTAGTCCTGGTAGCGGACGATATAGGAAAACCGTATCAATATCGGCCGTATTGTTTCGGTATCGGCCAATACTGCAAACTATGATCTTATATACATATAGAAAAATGGATAAACATTTACATAAACAAACCTGATATTGGGGAAAGTCGTCTTCCAAAGCTGCCTCAAACTGCTTAAGCAATGCATCAAGGTCATTTAGCTTTGGAATATTTATGACTTTTGGTAATGACAAGATCCCACCATCTTCCTTTTGTAAGGTAACTAACAAGTCTATCCCAGTTCGAAGACCTTTCACAAGAGTTCCAAATGCTTTGATCTGAGATAGGCAAATGTATAACATGTCATTATCGATTTGGAGTCGTCATTGATATATCCTCTGAGACAGATACAAAAAGTAACATTTATCTTCATTAAGAATTCAGACACAGTAATGCAATAGCCTTTTTGTCATTTCAAAGTTAAATTACCCAGAACGTTGTGCACTAACGCCGATCTGTTAAGGTATGTAACTCATGCAACATATGTTAGTGTCACAGAAGTCACGAGTGGCATGTTCGTGCAACCCACAAATTCTATACAATAAATTGTGACCTATACTCTAACTAAGTGTTCTGTTGTGAATCGCCTCAATCGATTCACAAAAGAAAGCAAATAAAACAAAGAACAAGAGGAATAAAAACAGAATGATCTTTAATATAGGAAAAGAACAAAACTCCCAACTTTGATTAAACGGAACAAAGTAATAAAATCCTTCTTGATGACACTTGAGAGAGTTTTCTCAATCCAAGCATAAAAGTAATGACGGCTAGCCCTGACTATAAATAGAAAAGAAAAGCAAACCCTAGGAGGGTTATTGTGGTGAAAGACCACAATACCCCTCCATGACTAAAATAACTGAAAGGCCTAAAAAGTGGGCCTAAATGGCTCCATGTCTCCTGCGACATGTGTAGGTGATAATGGGTGGGCCCGCATCAATACCGTCCCCTTAAAGAGCCACCTTGTCCTCAAGGTGGAAATCTGGGAACTGCGTCTGTTGCTATAGCGGCCTCTTCCTCCGTCGGATCCTCCTCCTCCTCCTCTTCCTCCGTGGTGGTCGTCGTGGGGGTAGATCCCCTCTCTGGAAGTTGGCGGGATCCGCCGTTTCTCCAAAGAAATTGCTGCCTCCGGTATTCCTCGCCCCTCCTGGCGGCTCCGTCCCTCCCGTCCGAGCCGGAACTCCAGCTAAGCCCCTTCCCGAACCCGTGAACCTGTCACCGTAGTTCGAGGTCATCGTCCGACCCCCATAGGGGGCCCCAAGCCCTATGGCCTCTCCCGGGTGTGGCGTCGGTCCGCCGGGACCGAAATGGTCGGCGGCGTCCGGCCACAGCCGCTCGCCGGCGGCTCCCCTGGCGCCGGCCGGCCCTGGGTGGCGGTTGGGGGCCGGCCAACGGCCGCCCACAGCAGCCGCGGCCCTGCCTGGACTCGCGCGGCCTGCTGTGGCGCTCCCGCGGCCCTCGGCTGCTGTCCGGCGGTGATCGCCGGCCGCCAGGCCCAGCCCGGAGGTGCGGCGGCGACGGCGGTAGCGGGGCAGCGGCCGCCGGCCGGTCCTTCTTCCTCCTCGGTCGCCTCCTCCTCCGCAGGAGCAAACCCTAGTTGATCGCCTAGGGTTTGGGTTGTTACCGCCTCCGCTTCCTCGCCGTTGATCTTCTTCGAGATGTTTTGTAAGAGCGTCATTATGGCCGTCGTCTCCTTCCGCATGTCCCGTATCTCCGTGCGGAGTTCCTGGTTTGGATTTCTTCAAGCTATCGATCTCGGCGGTGAAGTCCTCCCGAAGACCTCGGATCTTCTCGTCGATTGTGGTTCTCGTCCCGTCTGCCATGGCTCGTAGAGGGCTCTGATACCAATTGTTGTGAATCGCCTCAATCGATTCACAAAAGAAAGCAAATAAAACAAAGAACAAGAGGAATAGAAACAGAATGATCTTTAATATAGGAAAAGAACAAAACTCCCAACTTTGATTGAACGGAACAAAGTAATAAAATCCTTCTTGATGACACTTGAGAGAGTTTTCTCAATCCAAGCATAAAAGTAATGACGGCTAGCCCTGACTATAAATAGAAAAGAAAAGCAAACCCTAGGAGGATTATTGTGGTGAAAGACCACAATACCCCTCTATGACTAAAATAACTGAAAGGCCTAAAAAGTGGGCCTAAATGGCTCCATGTCTCCTGCGACGTGTGTAGGTGATAATGGGTGGGCCCGCATCAATACCGCCCCCTTAAAGAGCCACCTTATCCTCAAGATGGAAATCTGGGAACTGCGTCTGTTGCTATAGCGGCCTCTTCCTCCGTCGGATCCTCCTCCTCCTCCTCCTCTTCCTCCGTGGTGGTCGTCGTGGGGGTAGATCCCCTCTCTGGAAGTTGGCGGGATCCGCCGTTTCTCCAAAGAAATTGCTGCCTCCGGTGTTCCTCGCCCCTCCTGGCGGCTCCGTCCCTCCCGTCCGAGCCGGAACTTCAGCTAAGCCCCTTCCCGAACCCGTGAACCTGTCACCGTAGTTCGAGGTCATCGTCCGACCCCCATAGGGGGCCCCAAGCCCTATGGCCTCTCCCGGGTGTGGCGCCGGTCCGCCGGGACCGAAATGGTCGGCGGCGTCCGGCCACAGCCACTCGCCGGCGGCTCCCCTGGCGCCGGCGGCCCTGGGTGGCGGTCGGGGGCCGGCCAGCGGCCGCCCACAGCAGCCGCGGCCCCGCCTGGGCTCGCGCGGCCTGCTGTGGCGCTCCCGCGGCCCTCGGCTGCTGTCCGGCGATGATCGCCGGCCGCCAGGGCCCAGCCCGGAGGTGCGGCGGCGACGGCGGTTGCGGGGCAGCGGCCGCCGGCCGGTCCTTCTTCCTCCTCGGTCGCCTCCCCCTCCGCAGGAGCAAACCCTAGTTGATCGCCTAGGGTTTGGGTTGTTACCGCCTCCGCTTCCTCGCCGTTGATCTTCTTCGAGATGTTTTGTAAGAGCGTCATTATGGCCGTCGTCTCCTTCCGCATGTCCCGCATCTCCGTGCGGAGTTCCTGGTTCGTGGATGCTTGATCTTTAACGGCGGCCTCCATGGATTTTTTCAAGCTATCGATCTCGGCGGTGAAGTCCTCCCGAAGACCTCGGATCTTCTCGTCGATTGTGGTTCTCGTCCCGTCTGCCATGGCTCGTAGAGGGCTCTGATACCAATTGTTGTGAATCGCCTCAATCGATTCACAAAAGAAAGCAAATAAAACAAAGAACAAGAGGAATAGAAACAGAATGATCTTTAATATAGGAAAAGAACAAAACTCCCAACTTTGATTGAACGGAACAAAGTAATAAAATCCTTCTTGATGACACTTGAGAGAGTTTTCTCAATCCAAGCATAAAAGTAATGACGGCTAGCCCTGACTATAAATAGAAAAGAAAAGCAAACCCTAGGAGGGTTATTGTGGTGAAAGACCACAATATCCCTCCATGACTAAAATAACTGAAAGGCCTAAAAAGTGGGCCTAAATGGCTCCATGTCTCCTGCGACGTGTGTAGGTGATAATGGGTGGGCCCGCATCATGTTCATCTAGCTGAAAAAACTAAAAATTCTCATCAGGCAGGAATATGGATCTCGTATATAACTCTTGATGATCTTAAGTACTTAACAGGCATACCAGCACCAGGATCACTGCCATGTGGACTAGGGATGGACCAGTGATGATAAGTGCCCTCACCTGGCCCAATTGTCGGTAACTCGGGTGAAGGCACGGTACACCTAGGTGCATAGAAAAGAATTTCTAACCAATGTACTCCATCAATTTATGTCTATACATCGCTTCCACTGTTCAATGAGACTTCAGAGTCTTACGACTCCATTAAAGGTAACAAATGTCCTTGCATCTAAGAATTAATAAATTACCTGGAGAATTTCCAAGAATTACATAATCATCCAAAACGAGAAATATTTACTAATTACTTTCATGTACCAAACTTTAAAACAGTTTAGTCAAAAATAAAGCTCAATTGTTTTTTCAACAAAAGTTGCTAGTAAGGATTGTTTGCTCGGACGATGACAAGTCCTGGCTGACTAGATATTCCTCAGTATCGCATGTGGTAGCTGGAGTATTGCATTTAACGAGATTCCAATACTGTTTTCTTTAGCATTAAAGGATTATAGGCAAATGTTAAGTTTTATATAAATAAATAAACCTGGAATTCCCAGTTCTTTATTAGTGAGAAATATAGTTCGCATAGTAACAAAAGCCAGATTATGTGGTGATGAGGACCTCATCTAAAGAACTATAGCTGCCTACTTTGACTTCTGTCTCCCACATCACTTTTTTGGAACTGAAAAAACCAAACATGTAATCTTCTAGAAAGTAACTTGAACTTTACCAAGAAACAGGATATTTTGATTGAACATACAGCAGTTTATTATGTCATAAAGGAAATGTTGAATGACAGATGTATGCTGCATTCATAAACAAAATTGTTATCATATAAAATGAGAAAACTAAGGAAACCAAGCAGTCTATGTCTTAATTTGGTCCGATCTAGATGCTAACGCTCCCTATGAAGATATGAAGATTTGAGGAAACTTCATGAATAGTATCTTTCGTAGAGAGGAACTAAAAAAAAAAATTCTTCTTCTATATTATAGTTAAAGAAAACGTGTGTGCATATCTTACAAGTACAAGTACAAAAAGATAAAGTCGTGTGATTAGAGCAAACTAATAAGAGATACCAGGAATCAGCCAAAGGAGAAAGAATGTGCATACCCTTTGTTTCAATATCTTTTCTCCAACAAAGGGTAAGAGGAGTACAGATGATGAACCAACAGTAGCCTTGACACGTCCTAACAATCTCTCAAGATCTGGAAGCTTGCATAGATACCCAGTCATGATGGAAACTACACCTGCTTCTTTTGTTAATCCTTCTACAATGTTGAGTCTATCATTGATTTCATCAATATCTTTTAGTGGATGGCAGATCCACCTCCATAATAATCGTTTACCAGATGTAGTTATGCAGTGGTCAAGATGCTTGTATAATGTGCCTGAAATCATGAGATACACCCCATAAGGATCAACGGAGAAAACATCAATTTATCTGAATGAGATACATAGTGGGTAGCAGCCACATGACTTAAGTTATATAAGGCTCGAAAGAGGAGTGAGTCTTGCCTGATGAACTACCATCAACATTATTGCTGAAGATCTCTAGATTCACAAGAGTTTGTCCATCCATCCTTAGGCAGCTTTTATACACATGATAAGGTAAAAGTTCGCCATTGTTTAGAGCATCATCTAGCTGGTTTCAAATTGACCAAGCATTAGAAAAAACAACAGTAAGTAATTTAAGACATGTGTAAGACCAAAAGAATACCGATACAGAAGGTCCCTTGAATTTTAGTAGTTAAAAAGAGCCTCCAATTAATAATAGTTTATTTATTTTCATTTGCCCAGTTGACTTTTATTCAACTCTACAAGGAATAGTTAACCTAAAAATATGGAGGATCGTTCAAGACTATAAACTAAGATCAAGCAGGCAAATTACACTATAATATAAAGGTTTATGAAGACAAACATTTTAAAAAAATGTAAGAGAGGACGTTAGGAGAAGTAAGATATTCCTTATAAGAGGTTCCTGGTAAGAGTCCTTGGTGGAACCTTGATAAGCGAGGTGGAGGAATTACCCACCTACTCTCAAATAAAATAACATGAATAAAAGAATATATCTAAGTTATAATAATAAGAAGAATCTAAATTAAGAAACACTTGAATTACACATGGATTCTCATCTAATAAAGAAAATAAATAAGGAGCTAATCAAATATTTCATAGGAAGTGAATGACCATGTTTGCCACAATACCTTTAGCCTATTTAAATGACTAATAAGTGCTCCCAGAGCGCATATAACGATGTCATGGTGTGTTGTACTTTGAAGTGCTGAAGTCAAGGAATTAGGAGATGTCCTAAAATACTGCTTAGAATGTATCAGTTGCCTAACTTCAGAAGGATCAGATAAATACATGCTAGGCATTGTAGGAGTCAGTTGCATAGTTGTGGAACCTGCATAGTATAAAATTTATATGTAAGCATGTAGGTTTGGAGGAAAAAATAATCAACAGCCAAAAATTTACATCTTCAATATTTTAACAGCACTAGTGCCGACTTGTACTGACTATAGAAATGGCTTTTTGACATCTATATACATTTTTCTTGAGGAGGCATTGCCAAGTAATACTTTGATCTATATCTCATTGATTCGCTAGCCAGCATAAATGAATCATACACATATTATACCAGCATGCCATTTGAAGTTCCCAATAGGATCCTTTGGACTCTTCTAAAGGAAGAGTTCTAATATTCTGTCAAAAGATTCCAACATAAACACCTTATATGACATTTTTCACACTTACTACCATTACTACTACTACTATTATTATTATATCTGTACAGTGTGGGATTATAGTTTGCTAAATTGAGTCAGTATAGGGGCACACTAGCCCTAATCCTTAACTGCCTCCCTTGGGTGAAGTTTGGCTCCACCCTGGCTTTTTAAGGCAATCAAACAGGTTTGCACCTAACAACTTTCAGCACCATCTTCGAGTCCAGCTTACTGGAAGGAAACACAGGAACTGTTCACGCTTATTACAATTTGTTGCAGCTCGAAATTTCAAAAAGAGAGCATTTTTAATATTTATTTTACCTGCTGAAGCATATTTTATGAGTGCCTTGTAAGCATCTCTTGAGAGCTCTGCAGTGGTGGCAAAAAAATAATACATTAGAATATATGACGCAATTCAACAATTCCAGATAAAAATGTTTGGTACTTTTACCTGAGCTTTCAAAAACAACTTCGCTTGGTGAAACCTGGGAACATGGGAAATCAGTAAAGAATAAAGTCCAGAAAAGTACATCTAATGGATATAGCTTACTTGCATCAGCAAAGCCCCCAAAGCAGCACAGGAAACATCATCAGAAATAGAACCCACCCAAAACTTCAAAGAAGCATAATCGAGGAAAGCAAATCCATATTTTGGTGAACCATTCTCAAAAACCTAATTTCCAAATAATGTTAACAATTGTAAATCTAAAATAAAGATTCACTAAGAAGAGAAAAACAAAGTCGTAAAAGATGCATTAAATAAACCTGCGATAGAATATGGGAGAAAGAGTAAAAGATAGCTCACTAATATCACAATATGGTAGAGATTATCTGTTGATGTTTGATGATCTCTGCCTTTCTAAGACGTGTATAAAACAGGTTCACAAAAACATGACTGCAACATAGACACAAACCAGAGATGTGAAGGCGCAAATCAGAAGACTCCTATAGATCCGGAGTCCAGATTACTGCAGGCCGAAATTCTGATTTCTTTTTCCAACTGGATCCCACTTGTCTCAGTATGGCCATATAACTTGTAATGTTTTTATTCTTTAACATGTTACAACCACCATGCCAACCATTGGATGAGATACTAAACTTTTTTATTACTGTTGCCTAACAGTTAATATTATCATCTATGATGCATAGTAACTTAAAGTACAAGTGTGGAATCAGTAAAAAATGCTTCTTTTATATTTAGTTCTCCTCAAGAAGTAGGGAACCAGATTTGAAATTCACATTCAAAACCTATTAAAGATTAAAAAAAACATAGTTTTCCTTGCTATCATAAGAATTTGTTCCAAAATCCCTACTTCAGAAAAAACTACAAGTCGTAGACTGTCCTATATCACTTGCAGTTGTATGCCCATAATCCATATCAAGCAAATTAATTGAACAATTTGTACCAAAATTAATAAATATAACAAGAAAATGTATTTTGGTACTTCATAAAAAGACAAGCAAGAGGAAAAAGAAAAGTTGTACCTCTTTCAAAGCAAGAAGATGAACAGCGTTTGGTCCCGCATTACCATCAATTCTCGTGGATGGAGTGGAAACATGGACTAATTTTCTTTCTATCACCTGAACACATTGCATTTAGTAACATAAGTAAGATGTCTACATTGGAAAGAAGAAAGTTTGTGGGAGGACCAGCTGCAGCAGAAATTCAGAGATGTGTAAGAGAGAGAACAATGACATGTCTGCAAAAGTGCTATATATATATATATATATATATATATATATATATATATATAGCAAATGACCTCTAGCCTAGTGGTTAAGAGAGATGCATGCGGCCCGAGTGGTCAGGAGTTCGAATCCCAGTGGGAGCGATTCCAGAAAAAATTTACCTGTTTCCAAAATATATATATATATATATATATATATATATATATATATATATATATATATATACTCTCATTATTTTAATATAGAATTCGACATAATATAGAATTCGATGTATCTGTAATGGCCCCTTAACTGGGGATGGAGTTGTGAGAATAGTGTATTGTAATACATTTACTGTGATTTGCGTGGAATAAAATTTACCCGTATTCCAAAAAAAAAAAATACTATCATTATTTTACCAGAATACAAATAAACTATTTGAGCCTATATTGTTAAAACATTGACAAAGGAGAGTCCAGTTCGTTATAAAGTGTATGTATATGTTGTTTGCTTTTTGAGGCTTGAGCTTGAATCCTCTTACCTCATTTCACATTAATTTCTCTCGTTTCACTGGCCAAGTCTCAAGCCCCAACTGCATAATTTTCTGGATATGACCCTGGCTGTTACTCACTCCAAGCTCAAAGGAAGTGCATAGAGCTCAAACTGTATGGAGCAACAATCCTCTTGAAGCCTATACTACCTAGTGCTCCTGAATCCGTCTTGGGAATATTATATGTGAATATGCGTTTGCTCATGATGCCAGAGAATTGACCAGTTCAGATATGGAGTTTCCACAGAGTAGTAATAACTTGAGCTATGTAGGCTGTGTTATGAGTCATTGGGTAGAGTACAAGGATCTGTATACATGGTCTGATTTAAGAGTGTAGAAGTGTAGGTGGTATGATTCGTTAGACTCAATTTATATTATTGTTTTAAAAGAAATATAACCCTAACCCTAACCATTTTGGTTGTCAAGTATTGAGGTATCGTATCAGAAAAGTGTATCTCAATATCATTTAACAGATTTGTTGATTGTACCATTGATATATGTGTTCACTATTAATGAATCCGATCTAGCAGAATGTTATTTGATAAAATAATTTATAGCTGATCCGCTATAGAAGGCACGATTTTGAATCTGAAGTACCTAGGGTTTCTGGTCAAGACAACCTAAAAAGCCTTCCCATTTAAATGATTCAGGATTAACCCCAATAAAACTGTAACGAACTAAACCAGGTCCCGTTAACAACCAAAGTAAATAGATTCCACCAAACCCGTGAACAAGGAGCAAGTTCCCACTTATAACCGAACAGGACCAAACTGCATTTATAAGATGACACGTGATCTCACACAAGTTCTCTTTACCGCATAACAGGGAGAAGGGGAGATTTAGGAATCTAAGTTGAGTAGCTCACCTGCCCCAAGTCAGCACTGATTTGTTGAGAGGATATATCATCAGGTTTATACCAATACCTATCAAAATAAGTTACCTTCCATGTCACGCTTTTTTATTTAGATTCAAACCAGAGTGTTCTCCACCCCATATCTTTTTAAACCATAGTGTTATTCGCCTCATATCTTTTATTTCCAGTATCATCAGGATCTGATTTGCTTTGGCCTCTTTTGGGGCCAAAACTGACAAGTACGAATTTGATCCCCTTCAATCAGCTGACACCCCTTCATGTGACTGGAAAGTTTTGCATCAATTATGTAAACACTTGATCCGAGCATCCAATACAACCGATTTTTCGTGAATGTTGCTATTAACTATAATATTTGATAGGCAAGCTCAATGATCGAACTCCATCTTCAACCCTGAGTTTAAAAATACTTGCAGTGCATCACTGTACTCCTGTAGCATACATTTGACAAGATCACTTGTGCATATAAAATATATTGCAGTAGTAACTATATGACACAGCTCTTTTAATAGTACATGATGTGTAATAGGCCCCTATTAAAAGCTGGAAGTTTAGAAGGAGTAATTCAGTTTTCTTCTATCTTATTGAATCAAAGGGCGAAAAATAGATATATGGGGTGATTCTGTTACAACAAAAAAGTAACACCACAGCCTTGATTCTGTTACAACTTACAACTTGATTCTGTTAAAACAGAAAAACATAAAATAAAACAAAGAAACAATATGTGAAACTAATCCCTAGAGATCATGAACTAATTTCTCGTCTCCTCCTAACTATCTGACACTCCCCCTCAAGTTGATGCACAAATATGTATCATGTCCGACTTGTTGACGAGAAAATCATAGTTAGGTTTAAACAATCACTTTGTGAGTTAGTTATCCATTGCGATGTTGGTGCCAATGGCATACAAAATTACAAATAGCTCTTGCTTCAAGCTTCTCCTCTATAAAGTGTCTATCAACTTCAACATGCTTGGTTATGTCATGTTGGACTGAATTACGTGCAATGCTAATCGTTGCCTTGTTGTCACAGTAGAACTTCATAGGCATGGTCACATCTCTGTTTAACTCTTTTAAAACATGTCTCAACCACAATAATTCACACACTTCATAAGCAATCAATCTATATTCTACTTTTGCACTATTTCGGACAACTACACTTTGTTTCTTGCTTCTCCAGGTCACTAAGTTTTTCCACACAAAAGTACTATATCCTGACGTTGATTTCCTATATGTAATTGTGTATGCCGAGTCTGCATTTGTATCAAGGTTCAAAGTATCGGTATCGGAATCGGTATCGGACTTTTCCTATGAGTATTGGTATCGGCGATATCGGTAGTATCGGCAGTTTTGGATTGGAGTATCGGATTTTTTGGTATTGGAAAACAAATAATTATAGGTAGTATCGGATTCTTTTACATGCTTTTACAACCTTATTATGCTTTCAACCTAGGTTCACAATATCGGTATCGGAATCGGTATCGGACTATTCCTATATTGTTTAATTTTCTTTGCCGAATTGACCGGAACAAAGACCCCCAATGTCGGCATCGGTCAATATTTGGTATCGGTCGGTATCGGATCGGAACATGCCAAACAGTATCGGTATCGGCCGTATCGGATCGGTATCGGCCGATACTTTAAACCATGATTTGTATACGCCTCAATATTTTGTTATTCATTCTTTTTGAATAATATACCCTTTCTTAGAATACTTTTCAAATATCTCAAAATTTTGTATACAGCTTCAAGATTTTCTTCATGAGAATACATGAACTGGCTTACAAGACTTACTGCAAACATAATATTAATTCGCGTGTGTGACAAGTAGATCAGCTTCTCAACGAACTTTTGGTACCGTAATGTGTCCACTAGATTTCCTTTGGAATTCCCAAATTTCTAATTTGGATTAATTGAAGTATTTGTAGAACGACATCCACTCATTCCAATTTCTTTAAGGAGATCAATAGTATACTTCCTTTATGACAATGATATTCCCTTTTTTTTATCACGATACTTCCAATCCAAGAAAGTACCTTAGTGAATCCAAGTCTTTGGTTTCAAACTCTGAGCCAAGACACATTTTCAATCATTCCTTCTCAATCACATCATCTCCTACTAGAATAATTTCGTCCCCATGAACTATGATACGAGAACTATCTTCCCATTGTATGAAGTTTTTGTGAACATAATGTAATCGGTCTACCCCTATAAATAGTCTTGGCTCTTCACTGAATGTGTGAACTTTTCAAACCAGACCCTTGGTTATTGCTTTAATCCATACAATGATTTCTTCGGTATGCAAACCTTCGGCCCAAACCTTTTATCAAAACCTAGTGGTAGATCCATATAAACTTCTTCCTTCAAGTCTCCATTAAGGAATGCATTCTTCACATCCAGTTATTGTAGAGGCCAGTCAAGATTGGCTGCAATTGACAAGAGTACTCTAACTGTGTTTAGCTTTGCTACAGGTGCAAAGGTTTTAAGGTAATCAATACCATATGTTTAAGTGAAACCTTTAGCAACCAAGTGAGGCTTTTATCTTTCCAGTGACCCATCCAACTTATACTTGGTCGAAAACACCCATGTGCATCTAACCGTCTTCTTCTCCTCTAGCAGATCCAATATTTTCTCTGTTTTCTTTTCCAAAAAGCCCTTATCTCATCAAGAATAGTCTTATTCCACTCAGAAACCTATACAACATCATGTACATTCTTTGGAATTTCCACACACACCAATTATGAAGTAAAGGCAGAAAAATAGAAGAGATTTTTATAAGAGACAAAGTTTGACATTGGATATTTGGTACAAGATCTGACACCCTTTCGATTGGCAATGAGAACGTTAAGGTTATAAAAACCGCTCATATTGATTTGACTCATAATTAGAATAAGTGAGTTGAATTTAGTCGGTTTGGAAGTTACCTGGAGATTCGATAGAGTTCTGACTGGCTTCTGGTTCGAATTTTTGACAATACTGAGTCATGGTCTCATTATCTCGAATTTGTTTCCTACGTGAGCAGACAAGAAGTTCTCGGGTACCCGTTTTTTCTCGTATTGTCCAATGTTATAGATTTCGCTAGGCGGAAGCGGTGCGTTGGGGACCCGACTAGCGCCTAGGGCGCCTAGGCACCGATTTGTTTTTTTCCTCGTGAGTATATGTATAAATAATCTACATGTAACATTTGAACACAAAGTTCTGAGCTCTTATGGTTAGCCCAGTTATGCTTTAGGTCATCATTTGAGAGCTGCTAAGGGTTCGAGTCCCTTGTTGGTTTGTTTTTTCTTCAGTTTTTTTTTCTTTTTTAACTTAGGGGAAAAATATAAGGGGGAGGAGAGGAGAGAGAGCCTTCAGACTTCTCCTCCCCCGCTCCCCTCCCCTCCCCCGCTCCCCTCCCCTCCCCTCTGCAGACTCCCTCTCCGCCCCTCCCCTCTCCTCTCCTCTTCCCCTCCGCTCCCCTCTCCCCTCCTCCTCTCCTCAGCCAACAGCAGCAGCAACAACAGGCCAGTAGCAGCAGCAGCAGCAGACCAGTAGCAGCAGCAGCAGCAACAGGACAGTAGCAGCAGCAGCAGCAACAGCAGGCCAGTAGCAGCAACAACAACAACAACGTCGACGACGGCGACGACGACGACATCGACGACGACAGGTAAGTATTTTAATTTTTTGTCGAGTATGAATTTTTTTTTTGAATTTTCAAAAAAATTTGGTCAAATAGGCCGCCTAGGCCCGTCCAGCACCTAGGCCGGCCGCCTAGGGCCTTTTCGGTGCGGCCGACGGCCGCCTAGGCCAATTTTTAGAACACTGGTATTGTCTGAGCTAGTAATATTATGAGATGGCTCGATAGAACTTGGACCTGGATTTTCATTAGTTGAAACAATATATGTATTTATTGAAAAAAAAAATACGTTCGAAGTTTTGACATTGACATTCTCTAGTTAGAATCCACCTAAGTATTATTCTTCTCTTTGTGTCTCCCCCTAAAGATGAGTTTCAAAAAACGGTTGGGACTCAAAGACTGTGGCATCTCTAGTGACAAAACATTTTTTAGAAATAGGATTATAACATTTGTATCCTTTCTGAACTGGGGTACACCCAACAAAAACATGTTTTCTTGCTCTATGATCTAACTGCCCCAGGTTTTGATCGTGTATGTGTATAAAAACAGTGCAACCAAACAATTTTAAAGGTATTTAATGGTTTTTGAAATTTTAAGATCTGTGTGGGTATTCAATTTATAATATCTAGCCATTAGAATTGCTTCATCCCGTAGGTACTTAAGAACATTATTAGTAAATATGAGGGTCCTAGCAACTTCTAAAAGGTGTTTGTTTTTCCACTCAAGTCACTCCATTTTGTTGGGGTTGTCATTGTAGGAAATTTGTTGTATCATACCCCATTCTAAGAAAAATTTCCCTAAGACATAATTAAAATAGTATGTATTGTCACTCCTAAAAATCTTTATTTTTTCTTCAAACTATGTTTCCACCATTTTGTAAAAAATCTTTGAGAACTTTTTCGACATCAGACTTGTCCCTTATATATACCCAACTTCCTCTTGTGTGATAATCAATGAAAGTAACAGACAATTTTTTTTCGAACTTTTTTGAAATCCTAAAAGTTCTCTATACATCACTATCGAGTAAATGGTTTCGATGCTTGTTATGGTTTTAGGGGGGAAATGAACGATGATGTTTAGCAAATTTATAGATTCACATTGAAATAAAGACGGATTGTCATTCATAAATAAATATGGAAACAAATGCTTTAAATAAAAATAAACTTGGACGTCATAATCTGTAATGCCATAGCATAAAATTATTAAAATAGAATTCAAACAGGTACTTTGAACTTATTTTCGCAATTTGGTTCCATCTTCAAAGATATAGAGACCTTCACTTACTCTAGCACTGTCAATCATTCTCTCCGAGACTAGTTCCTGAGACCCACGTCAAGAGTAGAGTGATAGAAGTCACGACACTGGAGATCATTAGTTAATTTGCTTTGAAAAAATATTACATGACCGTTTAGGCACATGAAGGACATTATGCAGGGTTAAGGAAAAAGATACAACAATAGATAATACTCCACCAATTGTTGAGTGATCCATCGACAATCTTGATTTTTCTTTGTTCCCTACACACCAATTGTAAGTGAAAAAAAAGATTGAATAAAATTGTCATATGATCAGTTGCTCTAGAGTCAATAATTCAAAAAGTATTTTGAGAATTGACATTGTTAAGAACAGTAACAAAGTTACCTTTTGAACCAAAGAACAAGAAGGCTTTTACAGAAATTTGTGGATTGTAAAAGCTTGTAAAAATGCTCTAGTTGTTCCTTTGTGAATGGAGACACTTCTGAGTTGACTTGTATCCCCTAACTATCTTCATGAGAGACTTGGAATGCCATATTTTTATTCCTCGGCTTCTTCCGGTTTGCAGGTTTCCCATGGATTTTCCAACATGTCTCATTTATGCCATGGCTTCTTGCAGTGATGACACCAGGATTTCTTCCTCCTCTCACCTTCGGATTCGAAGTTTTTTAATACAAGGGTAGACGTCTCGGCTTCTGCAAAAGGCTTGGGTTCTCGTGTTTTCAGCATTACTCTCCTCCTTGTGTCTTCCTTCCTAATCTCGGAAAAGGCCTCTCGAAGAGATGGCAGATGTTTCTTTCCAAGAATTCGATACCTGACTTCATCTAGTTCTCGATTCAGACCAGCTAAGAAGAGATGGACATGATCATTCTCTTCCTTTTTTACAATCTTCTCATCATTGAAACATTGATCTAACTCATGCCAAAGTGAGATCAATTCATTGTAATAATATGTGATCTCACGTTCTCCTTGTTTACATTGCCAGGGTTTTGATTTTAGGCCAAAAATCTAGGAAGAGTTTTATAAATTTGACTACGTTTCTTTTACTACCTCCCACACATCCTTTGTGGTAGCTAGAAAGATATATGGTTTACCTATCATTTGCTCTATTGAGTTGATCCATGGTAGTCAAAGGCGAGCCTCGTGCGCACCTTGCAGAAAGGCGCAACAGTTGCGCCTTGCACCTCACTAGACAATGTGCATTTCTCCAGGTGCACTCAAGGCGCGCCTTAAGTGCATCTTTTTATAGAAAAAAAACTTTAAGGCATGGAGATAATTCTTACCTCATACAAGTAGTTGGTTACACTTGAACTGAAAATTGGTTTGCAGTATCGAAATCGGTATCGGACCATTCATATGAGTATCAATATCGGCGTTATCGGCAATATTGACAGTTTCGAATTGGAGTATCGAATTTTTTTGGTATCGGAAAGCAAATAATTATTAATAAATTATGAACATTTTAGAAAAATATATTTATACATCTAGACATAATTTTAAGTATTTCTAGTGTTATTTCTTAGTTTTTCTGAAATTCAATGAAATAATAGTCACCTTTGCTGATTAGTTTACATGTAATAGATAAGTTTTCTTCTTTTACATGCTTTTACAACCTTACAATGCTTTTACGCCCTTGTTGATTAGTCTTTTCCGTTCAATTTTCTTTGAAGAACTGCCCGGAAAAGAGACCTCCAATGTCGGTATCGGTCAGTATCGATTATTGGTCGATATCTGATCGAAATACGTCAATATGTATCGGTATCGTCGTATCGGATCGGTATCGGTCGATACTATAAATTATCATGGAAAAACTAAAATTCACTAAAAGCATCGTAGGATAATACAAACTCTTGCTAGTTATCTTGACTACTATTGTTGTCCTGCTAGTTCACTTGGCTATATTTTAACATATTTTTGTTAGTTTTAATATGTTATTTGATTTTATTTCTTACATTACTAATTTATTTATGAGAAAATTTGATTGGCACCCTATTTTATTTACCCATATTTAAGGTACACCCCACACAATTACAAGAATGTAAGGTACCCTCCACTTTTGACGGAAACCGTCCTCTACTGACGGTCAACCCATTTGACCGATATTTTTGGACGAAAATATTCTTCCTATCTCTTCTTCCCAAACTCCTACCCCACCCCTACCGACCCCCCTCCGGCCAACAGCTCCCCCCCCTCTCCGGTTAACAGCCGACCCCCCCGTCCCTTCTCCGGCCGCCACCAACCCCCTTCCACCCCCCGCCCCCTCCCTTCTCCGGCCGCCACTGACGAGGTGCGGAAGGCGCAGCCACGGCCGCGTAACGAGGCGGGAGGAGGGGGAGGTACGGGAGGCGCAGCTCCAACCGCACGGCAAGGCGGGAGGGGGGGTTGCGGGGGCGGGAGGGGGCGCTGCTGCTGTCGTGCACCACCACGTCGTTGCTGCTGCTGCTGTCGCGCGACGCCGGCCACTGCTAATGCTGCTATCGAGAAGAAGGGGGTAGCAAAAGGGGTGAGAGGGTGGTGGGGCTCCGGGAGACGCGGCGGTGGGGGAGCGTAGGCATGCGGCGGGAAGGGGTTAGCAAAAGGGGCACGAAGAAGAAGACGGAGATATTTTGGTCAAAAAAATCGGTCAAAGGGGTTGACCGTCAGTAGAGGATGGTTTCCGTCAAAAGTGGAGGTATCTTACATTCTTGTAATTGTGTGGGGTGCACCTTAAATATAAGTAAATAAAATAGGGTGCCACTCAAATTTTCTCTTTATTTATTTATCTATATATATTTTTATTATATTTAATATTTACATCTCGCTTCGCTCGAGCGCGCACCCTAACTGCGCCTTGCCCCTCGAGCGATATAGACCTTTTGTGCCTCGAGTGCGCCCTTGAGCCTTTGACTACCTTGAGTTGATCAACGAATTTTCATACCTCCATGCGCTCTAGTGTGGATCACGAGGTGCCGGCTGCCTCACTTTGCCAGTTAAGTGCATGAGTTTTCCCATTCCTTCAATCGTCGGCTTCACAGATTGAGCCAAACCGAGATAATTCTTTCCATTCAACTTGTGGGAAGTCAATTGGAAAGAGGGATTCTAGGAAAATTTGTATATTCCACCGTTTGGCATGGCAGTCCATGTGTTGGAGCTTTCGGTGGTCTCCTCAGAAGAGTCGGTTGTTCCTCTAGCTCTGGTCATTGCCGTTTTAACAATTTGAAAAAATAGGTCAAGAGCCTTGCCTCTAATACCATGCAAGTTTAGAAGAAGAAATGTAAGTTTAGAAGAAGTGATTCAATTTTCTTCTATCTTATTGAATCGAAGGGGAAAAACTAGAATACGTAGGCCAATTCTGTTACAACAGTAAAGTAACAGCACATCCTTGGTTCTGTTAAAACACAAAAACAATAACTGAAACTAATCCCTAGAGATCAGGAACAACAAGCATTGAATTTGCTATGTGAAACCCAATTAAGTTAGTCCAGTCATTAAATTAGCCAAATTGGATGTATGGTGGAACAGGCTTTGAGCACTTCATGCTATATATAACTAAGATGCAGTAAACTTCTCTTTAAATATCCTTATCCAGCACCACATGTAGGCTGACCATTATACTCTTCCTCATCAGATCATTAAGCATGTATTACTAAGAGAGAGTCACAATAAGCAATCACTTAATTAGAACAGACTAATGGCATCTATTAAGTTAATGGCATACTTACAGAAGTCACTCCTCTAGCTTTTGCTTGACCGGAAGTCTCAGTTTGTTCCATTCGTCCTACTTTATACCTTATTAAGGATAACATTTACCTTAGTGAGAAACTGGAAGGGAAAAGGAAAAACACCTACTGAGCAAAAGACTTATATTTTAGCATAAATCTACCACTGTAGCATTAACTATAGGGGCAACAAGTTTTTAAGGAAAAAATAGCATCATCAATAGCCAATTTTGTGACATACAGTTAACCTGTCAAACCCTTTATATAGAAAAATCAGACAACCGTCTCAATCATCGATGCCAATAGATCTTGTACAACAAGAACAAAGTTAAGCATACCGTATATGAAAGAAAGGAATCATATCCTTAGAAGGTTAATGAGATAGCAAAATTATACTATTGAGTCTGGGCACAAAGACTTCAGTCATCAGCAACCACTATGACAAGGAAAACAAGACAAATAAATGCACCTACCCACGATCTACCAACTTCTGAACAGCATCATCAATCCCAGCCTCAGAAATACCAACCTGGTCAAATGACAAGTGCAATGAAATAAGGCTTGCATCATATTTATATATGAGAAAAGCTACTCAATATCATAACCGGAAAGAATAATATAAACACCTATTGTAAGAATAATCTACAAAGCAAAATATTATTTATAATAGGAGCAAGAATGCAATTATGTTTATCTGCCCCGTTCATGCAATTCAACATAATATTTATGAGCATATGGCAAAGGTAGTAAAGAATTTTTTTATATATTTTACATTGATAATCAGGTAGTATAAAATCTTAAGATGGGTATTGTTTTCTATAGTTGAACAATTAACCCACAGGTTAGAAAAAAAAAAAAAGTATAATACCGATCCGATACGGCCGATACCGATACGGTTTGGCATGTCCCGATCCGATGCCGACCGATACCCGATACTGACCGATACCGACATTGGAGGTCTCTTTTCCGGTCAATTCGACAAAAAAAATTGACTGAAAAAGACCAATCAACAAGAGTGTAAAAGCATAGAAAGGTTATAAAAGCATGTAAAAGAAAACTTATCTATCGTATGTAAATCAATCAGTAAGGTGGACTGTAATTTCATTCAATTTCAAAACTACTAAGATACAACACTGAAAATATTAAAATTATGTCTAAATGTATAAAATATATTTTTTAAATCTTTTCGCTTTCCGATACCAAAAAATCCGATACTCCGATCCGAAACCTCCGATACTGTCGATCCCGATACTTATAGGAATGGTACGATACCAATTCCGATACTGATACTTTGAACCTTGAGTATAATAATAAAAGAATATAAATAGCTATTTAGGGATCAGAAGAAGGGACACATGAAAAGAAGGAAATACAATAAATACTAGAAAAGGTAGGACTTGCTAACAATTATGTTTTATTTCATGTTTGTTTGTGTAGAAAATAATGGTTGGATGATTTTATTGATGGACTACTTTACTACTTATAGGGAGGCTAGCTCCTCTACATACTACATATTCCGATGTGGGACTAAAAGTCCCTTATTGATTCTCAACACTCCCCCTCAAGCTGGGCGATAGATATTGATCATCCTCATCTTGTTACATAGCTTCGACAGACTTAATGAACTAAGACCCTTAGTTAGACAGTCTGCAACTTGTTCTTCTGAGCGGACATGGTCAATCTTCAGTATCCCTTGTTCCAGCTTCTCCTTGATGAAGAATCGATCAATCTCGATGTGCTTCGTTCTGTCGTGCTGAACTGGATTGTTAGCTATACTTATTGCAGCTTGACTATCGCTCAGAAGACGCAATGGTGCTCCCTTATCCAGCTGCAACTCTGTCAGCAATGCTTTCACCCACAGCAACTCTGACACTCCCAGAGCCATTGCTCTGTATTCTGCTTCAGCTGTCGACCGTGCTACCACTGACTGTTTCTTGCTTCTCCATGAGACCAGATTTCCTCCTACAAAAACACAGTATCCCGTGGTAGACCTTCTGTCGTCTATGCAGCTCGCCCAGTCTGCATCACAGTATCCCTCAACTTCTATGCATCCATTCTTCTTGAACCATAGTCCCTTTTCCGGCGTCCCTTTCAGATATCTCAAGATCTGAAATACTGCATCCATATGACCCGTTCTTGGATCATGCATGTAGCGACTTACTACACTCACCGCAAATAAAATATCAGGGCGAGTGTGCCCCAGATAAATCAATCTCCCTACAAGTCGTTGATATCTTTCACGATCAACTGGCTCTCCTGCTTCTGCTCCCAACTTGCACTTCTGGTCAATTGGAGTGACTGTTGCTTTGCATCCCAGCATCCCTGTCTCCTTCAGCAGATCTAGTGTGTATTTTCTTTGTGAGAGAACAATTCCTTGTTCTCCTTCACACACCTCGATACCTAGAAAGTACCTCATCGCTCCTAGATCCTTCACCTCAAACTCCTTCGCGAGTTTTGACTTCAGCTTAGTAATCTCGACTTCATCATCACCTGTGATCACTATATCATCCACATATACAGCAAGTATAGTGATGTGGCCTCTTGCATGCTGGAGGACGACCGTATGATCTGCATTTGTTTGACGGTATCCCATGCCTGTAACAGCCTTTCTGAATCTGTCAAACCAGGCTCGAGGAGATTGCTTGAGCCCGTATAGCGACTTCTTCAGTTTACACACCTTTCCTTGCGACATCCCTTCGTCTGATTCCGTCGCGTAGCACCCTGGCGGGAGCTCCATGTATACTTCTTCTTGCAGGTCCCCATGAAGAAAGACATTCTTCACATCCAGCTGGTACAGCTTCCACCCATAGTTCGCTGCAATGGAGACCAGAGTTCTCACGGTGCTCATTTTTGCTACTGGGGCAAACGTCTCATCATAGTCTATTCCATATGACTGTGTGAATCCTTTTGCAACCAATCTCGCCTTGTACCGCTCTACTTTTCCTTCTGGCGTCTCTTTCACTGTGTACACCCATTTGCATCCCACAGCTTTCTTCCCTTTGGGTAATGGAACCAGCTCCCATGTCTTATTTTTCTCCAGTGCCCCAAGTTCTTCCATCATTGCAGCTTTCCACCTTGGATCTTTCTTTGCTTCCTGCCAACACTTGGGCAACGAAGTAGAGTCTAACGATGCAATGAAGGCTCGATAATTCGAAGAAATGTTAGAATAAGACAAGAAGTTGGCAATGTCATGTTCGTAATCATCAAAACGAGCAGGAGCCTTACCCGCATTGATGCGAAAAGATCTCCTTAAGGGAGCAATAGGTGGTGGAGAGATCATACCATCCGAGTCGGAGAGATCCGCATCAGAATCCGAGTGATTCAGTGCGGGGGCAACATCTTCAGGAGTTGGAGCAGGAGTAGACGAGGGACTTGGTACAAGTAGGCACAGGGCACGGCATAGGCACAGTACTGGACTTCTGTTGTCTCCTTCTGTAGACTTGGAGCTCCTTTTCCCTTGTCTGCTGCTCCCCCTGCGTAACATATGTATCTTCTTCTTCATTCTCTGTATCTGAGTCACTGTGCTCTCCCCCTTTCGTCCAGTTTTCTACAACCGGACACGGAACCGATCCGACGACCACATTTGGGCTTATTATCTCTCCCTCACATCGAACACCATCTGTGTTAGGTGTGTCACCAAATGCTGAACCTTCATCCGAACCATAGTATGGTTCGAGTTCTCTGAATGTAACGTCCATGCTGACAAACATCTTCCGCCCGACTGGACTCCAACAGGAGTATCCCTTCTGAGTCGCCGTGTAACCGATAAAGACACATTTAACTGCCCTATGATCCAGTTTGCCAACGCCTGGTCTATTATCTTGGACAAAGCACACACATCCAAAAACTTTCGGTGGAACAATGTATGTAGTTGCCCCAGTAAGCATCTCCAACGGTGTCTTCCAGTCCAATACTTGAGATGGCATTCTGTTGATGAGATAAGAGACCGTCAATATAGCCTGCCCCCATAAGTGTTTCGGGACATTCATAGCCAGCATCATCGTCCGTGCGACTTCCAGCAAGTGTCTGTTCTTTCGTTCAGCCACACCATTTTGTGCCGGAGTATAAGCACATGAAGTTTGATGTAGTATTCCATGAGTGGAAAAATACTCAGCAACCCGCTTATTAGTATACTCCGTCCCATTGTCAGACCGGAAACACTTAATTTTAGCGCCATATTGTGTTTCCACCCGTCGATGAAAGTCCCGAAAGGCCTCAAGGACGTCACTTTTATTCTTCATAAGGTAGACCCATGTCACGCGGGTATAACAGTCAATAAAGGTGACGAACCATCGAAAGCCGTTAATTCCGGTTGTAGGACAAGGGCCCCAGACGTCCGAATGTATCATGTCAAAAGCAGCTGAACTCCTATTCCCCGAGCTGACATACGAGCTTCTGGTATGTTTTCCCAACTCACAAGCATCACAAAATAACTTCTCTTTATTAGCCCTTTGATATAAGGACGGATACATTCGACTAATAACTTGAAAAGAGGAATGACCGACACGCTGGTGGTGGAGTAGCAAGTCGGCTTCAACACTGCGACAGGAAGCCTCTGGTGGTGCGTCTGCTACCAAGGATGTCAATGCGTAGTCCAGTCCAGTCCAGTCTAAATACCATAGCCCCTTATGCCATGTGCCAGTCCCAAGTCGTCGTCCTGTCCCTTTCTCCTGAAAAGTCACCGTAGGAATATCAAAGGAAACAGTACAGTTAAGATCAAGTATAATAGCACTAATTGATAGAAGATTGACAGGAAAAGACGGAGCATGTAAGACATTGGTTAGAGTGATGGAAGGGGTGCATACGACAGTGCCTTTACCCATTACAGGGCTGGATGTACCATCAGCGGTCTGAATACTCTCCGGCAATGGTAGGTGAGTATAGTCCTGAAACGCACCACGGGATCCCGTGACATGGCGAGATGCCCCAGAGTCCATAATCCATCCTGGCTGATGGACAGATGCAAGAGCACGCGCAGAATTACCAGCGCTGATTTGGGCAAAGCAAGTGATGTGATCTCCCGAGGTAGAAGACGCCCCAGGACTGTCGGCCGAACCCAGCTTTGTGCCGCGCAACTTCTCAAGGAACTCCCGCTCAAGCGGGGTTATTTCAGCCAGTTGATTCTCTCCCCCTTACTCCGCCAGATTTGGTTTGTGTCCGCCCCTTCTACCAGCATATCCTTCTCTACTACCACGTCGGCCTCCACAACCCCGTCCTCGATCATTAGACTGATTGCGCAAGGGTTTTGGACAAAATCGGATGTAATGTCCGGAGTCACCACAATTGTGGCAAACACCACCCACAGATGGAGGTTGATTGAAGGCAGCAAGGGCAGACTTTTCAACCGCGGCTTGCTCCCCCTTGTAGGAGCCCTTGTTGGGCATCAACTTCAGTCGAGCTTCTTCCTGTGTCATGACGGCTATAGCTTCTTCCAAGGTCGGAAGCGTGGGTTGGGATAGGAGGATATTCCGTCTCTGCTCAAATACAGGGTGTAGTCCCTTCAGAAATTTTATCATACGCTGCCGCGAAATATAAGCCAGGAACGTCTGAAAGTACTTCGCGAATGCCGGTTCGACTTGTGCATCTTCCATCCCAAGAGGATCATAATGATCCAGATCAGACCAGTACTTCTTCAACAGGGCTGCGTACTCAGAGATGGTACGTTCGTCTTGGGCCACCCTATCGAGTTCATCTTGCAGTTGAAAGACTCGCATAGGGTTGTCGGAGCCGGAGTACATATCTTTTAGAGTTCGCCATATATCAGCAGCAGCCTCCATTGCCTCGACATTGCCCGACACCTGGTCGGTTAATGAGGCAGTCAACCACCCAGCCACTACATTGTTGACAATCTCCCAAACAGCAAACTCCTTTGCGGAGTGATCGGCTGGCGCCTTGACTTGGCCAGTGACATAGCCAACCAAGCCACGTCCCTTCAGCGTCCGCATCGCCTGCCGCGACCACTTCAAGTAGTTGGACGTGCCTTCCAACTTCGTCTCCAGCTTCTCCAATTTCTCCATTTTGTAAGGTGACGGATCCACATCAGTATGGATCACACGTGGGGTTGCCTCGGTTAATCTCTTTGATAAGATATCATCAACCAAGGCCTTCATCTCTTCGGCCGTCAGTTTGCCACTGATTGAATCCATGGCTTCTTCAACTGTGAACCCTATTCGTCGTCTTCTTCGGCGTCCTCGACGTCGGAGTCGGCAACTTCCCCAACTTCGTCGTCGTCTTCGTCTTCGTCGTCTTCTTCGTCGACGTCACAGACTTTACGAATGCGCTACTAACTTGGCCAACACCGACGCGCGCATGTAAAGTGAACACGTCAGGTCACCAGAGAAGACTTGATCAGTCTCTGTAGAGATCCCGATGTGAAGAAGGAATAACAAATAAAGCATTTGTTAGTTCCAAACGGCGTAAGCGAGGATCAGAGTTGGTGCAAATAAAGCATTTGGCAGCCGTCTGTCTTCGAAATACGTCGTTTTTTTTTTTTGACGGCTAGGGTTTGTAGTAGATGGAAAGGCTAGGGTTAGACATGGTAATGGCTAGGGTTAGGGTTTGGGAAGGGGGGTGCTGCTGGTGGAGGACGGTAAGGGGGGTCGGGGGGCTGCTGCTTCGGGGGGGTGAGGGGGGGGGGGGGGGGGGGGTCGGCGAGGGTGGTGGCGGCGAGGGGGGGGGGGTGTCGGCAAGAAATTTTTTTTTTTTTGTGGAGAGAGAAAGAGTTATGGCTCTGATACCATGTAGAAAATAATGGTTGGATGATTTTATTGATGGACTACTTCACTACTTATAGGGAGTCTAGCTCCTCTACATACTACATATTCCGATGTGGGACTAAAAGTCCCTTATTGATTCTCAACAGTTTGGTTTTAATCTGAAAACTCGTTTCAGGGTTTTTGAGGATTTAACTACTATCTTTGGTTTCGTTTCTCTAGAGTGCATTAAGGATCCTACGGATCACAACAACAAAAACTGTGTCCCTAATCTTTGTGATGGGGTATTTGAATCCTTTTCTTCCATTCACCTTGTCAAGGGACATGTTGGTTAGAACATTGATAAAAACTGTATCCTTTGACAAAGCCTCAATCAAGTTTGTTTGGGAAGCCCCAACATGTACTCTGTAAGGCTTCATTTCATGGAGATCCAACAATGTTTTGCACTGTAACATTAATCAGAAATCCTTGGAGGCTTGATGTAGAAATAACTCAATAAGAACTACTTTAAATATACGGACGGGGCACATGTTGAATACTTTAGTTGAGAGCACTTTATTTTTACTTCAGTGTGTTTGGAATCTTTGGATAGAACAAATATTCAAAATTTTAAAGCAAAGATTATATCTAAAGATATAGGACATCCATCAAATACTTGAAGGCCAGATGTAAATCAATTCAAGGAACATGAGCATATCAGTACAATTTTGATAATACATATAGTCCAATTTCATAATTTCTATCTATCAGAGACTTCCAATAGTTTTCGTCCTTGTAGGATTTTGCCAGTTTCTGGACTAAGTTGGGAGTGAAAGGATCTTTGTCGGGTATGTCAGGGCAGAGGAGATTAAGGTTGTTGCCAAACTTTTCCGTTGTCTAGTTGGTGTTCGAACTGAGTTTGGGGATCAGAAGAAGGGGGAAGTTTCACATTGTAAAGCATGGAATGGTTTACCTCACAAACAAACATAGAAAGGGAGTTCCACCTGTGGAATGAGCTGGGGAAAATGCATAGGTCCTAGGTAGCATGGATACTCCGAAACAGTATTGTGTCCGTGTTGTGCCGTGTCGGACACATCAAGGACACTCCAAAATATACTAGGACTCGCCAAAATAGGTCTCATGTCCCTGTTGTTGCGTCTGTATCTTGTCATAACCGTGTCATGCATCATGGACGTGATCCTTCGTCTCTTGAGGAATAGTTGACATTCCATGTTTATCCCACAAACGTCCCAACTCTTCTATTTTTACTGACAGAACCTGGCAATAATCTCCACTTAGACCACAAGCGGTAGAGCCTGGCCAGCCAAGAACTGCTAGCTCAACGTCCCAGATGCAAGTTAAAATGTTTAATATAGTATGTACAATTTATATTGTATAGGCACATTGTGTTTTGCACTTTGCTCTATTTTAACCTGCCTCCACAAAACATGCATCTGCCTGCAGAATATTGATAGAAAATACAAAAAGAAGTAGCAAGCTGCTATAAAAGTGATAAAGAAAAGTAGAGTTAAATCATTGAGAACATCTTCATGATAGGAACATGAGATATATGGGTAAAGATATATGGGTAATCTAAAAAAAGCAATAAGCCATATCTGAAGAATATGGAGAATGAAAAAAATGAATAAGAAAACAAAATTACTTATGAGACATGAACGCAAGAACATAATGTATGTCAGCAAATAGAGGCACAGTGGGTTACCTGCCTGCATTTACCAACACCACTAATTGTCATTTTCCAGTCAAGCTCTTTGTGTCCAATCTCCGCATCTAACTCATACAGTTCATAGAACTTCCCCTAGTCAAATAAATTAAAAAATTATGAATATAATATTAAAATTTTATATGCATATATGTATAATGTACATCTACAAATGTATATTACAATATAAATATGCACATATTCCCATAACTATTTATATATGTACAATATTAAATAACAAATGTTAAAAAGCATGCAGCAAACAAATAATTAGTACTGAAACATGTTAGGAGTGATTTTGGATATTAGTTAAAGAAAATGTCAGTATTACAGGTAGACCTAAACAAACAAGGATTATTTAAGTTTGTACAAGAACATATGGTATTTGCTAATGTAAAAGACAAAAATGACTCTAAATAAAAAGAAGGGAGAACAAGGACTAAAAAATGACGCAAGAAATCTGTGATAAAGGTTTTTTTAGTTGTGCCGTTGAAACTTAGTGTTGACCGACATTTACGTAAGGAATAAATTAACTGATTAGATATAAAAAAGAGGGTGTAGTGCACAGTGTGTCACATTCCGATTCCGTAGAATCGATAGTCGTCTCCTGGGCGTGATGTCGTGTCAGCCTAAGTTGCACTCGCACAAGACAGTGTCATAAGGTTATTTGAAACACAACAAAAAAGAGAGTACGCAAAGAAATTGAACAACACATTTGAAACAGAAGAAAACTTTATTTCATTGATAATGAACATCAAGACTATTACAATGGATATCGCACGGGCTTACAAACTAACTCAAAATGAACGCTGATGAGTCGTCTTCGTTGGACTAATGCGGGGGTCTTCAAAAGGATTGATCAAGCCGTCGGCATAAAGGCAAGGCTTCAAAAACACATTAGCGTCGCCTTCAGTTAGATGGCACGCCCTTCCTGGTTCGCAGTACCTGTGGAGAGCGAGGATCGGTACATTGTCGTGTACTGGTGAGTGACTAATTATGTTCCACGCTCTCATTTGTTCAAGAAGTTATGTGAAACATGCAATATATTTATTGATCTTTCTAGCCATCCTAGTGAATTGTATGTAAACATTTGATAGGCATAACATAAACTACGTTACAACTTACCCGCGACAAAGTATGTCGTTGCAGTATAAAGCTTACCATGTTCCTTTCTTGTTCAACCAAATATCATTAACTAAAATAGTGAGTATACGTTAAGGTCATTGACACCACAAGTCATCCTGGACCATAGCTTAGTTTAGACGGCGACCCTTTCAACGCGAGTAGCGAGCCCCGCTGAAAGCTCCTAAATAACCCGTGCTAGTAACCAGCACAGCTATCTTGCTTTTCTCCTAGGTCGAATCGGTCCTTTGCCCCGGATTGCCGTTCGAGGAAGTTAAACCGTGTGCACAAGTTGTCCATTACCGTGCAAGACTAAACTAGTTACTCAAGCATGGTCTACATAAGAAACTTAACCATTCTTTTAATGTTTCGCCTTATCGTTGCAACATTTATTTCCTTGATTCAATTATTGCTTAGCACAGTTCTATAATAGGTATACGTAAGTAAACATATAGCAGTTTCATGACATAACACTTCTATAGTAGGTGTACGTGAGAAATCGTGCAACAGTCAATTGGAAATAAGTATTCATGTCCTTGCATCTTCATCTAACATTCTATTTATATTGGTATCGTCGATTGATTAGAGAAGAAGAGGTCAAAGGGGAGAAGGGTCAAGCCACTCACCTTGATTGATTGAAGCGAGAGAACAAAGGTCTCTTGCGCTAGATGGCGCCTACGCGATCACCTGCAATCACATAAGCAACCACTATACCCTTCTCTTCTGAGTTCGATATGAAATGCGAAGTTCGAAGAATGCAAGCAATGAAATCCATCGAAAACATTCGCGAAAATGCATCCATAAATCCAAAGCCAAAGAAGCAAATGCGGCATGAAAAACCAAGCAGCAGAGAGGTCCGTCGAGCTCAACTACAAAGTATTTCCTCGAGACGCAACCCGCTGATATAGGATTTGATTCCGAAGAAAACAATCCATAACGAGTAAAGGATCTTGATTCAATATGTCTCAATCAATTGATAGCGACAGTATTCCTTAACAGCGCTCCCCGCGAACGAGAAAAGTTAGGACGGGACACTACATTATAAACGAATATGACAAAGAAACATGGTTTTGTAGGGTTGAACAGGTGTCCCTCTATCATACCCATGGAGGAGAGAGGAGAAAGAAGGCGATAGAAAGTTAGAATATATATATATATATATATATATATATATATATATATATATAATTACAATTATAGCCACCTAATGGCCCACAACCCGGCCCTGGCCACAAACCCGACCTGAAAGCCTACAAACCAGCCCGAAGGCTTAAAAATCCGATCTGAAGGCCTACAACCCGGCCCGCCTGACCCGCACCTGGCTGCCCCCTTTAATTACCCTACTACTTTGGAACTAAAGAGCTTCCCTAAGACCTCTTGGGGGGATGACTCTCATCCTAGCCACTTCAGCTAAAGGTATTTGTCTATATATACATGTAAAAGGTGTCTCAGTACCACAAGGCTCGAGGCTCCCGTTTACGCAGGTTCCGAGGAGGGTCAAGATGTTCGAATTAGGACTCGAAGACATTAATACATAGGAAACGAGGTTGGAGGTTTGAATCCTCCTAGGCGATAAGTCGTCCTTAAATATTAAAAGGAATGATCTAAGATATTCAGGTAGCACTTGATTGAGAGACAACCTAGAGGAGAGGTTTATCCGGATAGAGGATCGTGGTACAAATAACAAGCCTAACTGGATCGTGCGACTTGGATCGGTCGGCCATGTAGAAAATGATGGTTTGGTACCGACGACAAGTCCAAGTCGAGTGTGCAATGGAGATCGGCCCAAATAGTAGAACAAGAGAGGATGCATCAAATGCAAAAATCGAGTATTGTTGTGCAGAGAACCAAACCCGGACTATGTTTATCAAGATACTACCGAGAAAACTGTGAAGACAATTGACATCTTATAAGAACCTCCTCTTTAGACAAAGAGCTTAACTTATAAGCCCTCAAAAGGGTCGTCCATCTCAAAAAGAGTCTGTGCAAAGCAGGGGGGAAAAAATATGAGGAATAATACAAACAAATACAACAATAAAGCAGGCAATTATGTCACGTTGCTTTGTCGGCTGTAATTTTCACAACAACACACATCATTATTGCTTAAACTCATCGCCAAGAGGAATACATCGCATTTCAATTATTCAGATATTAGCAACCCTCGAACCTTTGATTGCACTAGGGGTTTGGGTCATTCCCTTCCAAGTTAACTTGCGCAATGGACCAATCATCTCATTTGAATTGCACGGCTCAAACCCAACTATCTTTGTAGCGCTCGGGCTATCTCCCACCAATTTGCTTTTCATTTTGTTTTCAGTAATGGTTCAAAAATCCTCACCAACCAGGTGGTTTGCAGAGAGAGAGATAGAGAGAGAGAGAGAGGAAGTAGCTGAGAGCTGGAGAACAATGCTAGTCACTAATATGCATCACAAACAAAATAAGGTTCTACGGTGTAGTTAACAAGTTTCAAAGATACAACTAGACCAAGTATTTGCACTACCAAAATTGCTTTCTTGGACCATACACAATTACAATATTCTTATAAAGTCATAACTCATGTACCAGTTTGTGCATAAACCCATAAATATGTTCTGTTTGTTGTGCTTTATTTGCTCCTCTATGCTTCTGCTTCAAAGGAAAGAGGGAAGTACCAAACATGATATGCTAGAGCAACATTGGGGCCAAACACCAACAACTACAGTTAACTGATATAAAGGAACCTCCATGAGCAGTAAACACAAAAAAGTAATAATAAAACCAAATATGGAAAGAAAGAAAAAACCCCAATACTGCTTTAAACAAACAATAAGAAAGGCATGATATTGATAGCTCATAAAATGGAAGTGTACAGAAAAAGGCAAGATAATACAAAGTATAACTAATGCTTTACCACTTTGAAGAAAAGGATGCAATCCATATATTGGCTCTTCACACTCCAGTACTGCTTTTGGGTTGCGGACATTTTCTTCAGTGCATCAGGAGGTATGTATAATGTTCTTTTGTCATAAAGTGGATCACTCGGCCGCCTTCGACTAGCATCTCGGATATAAGAAGGGTTGAGCCATTCAAATTTGTTCTTATAACTATCGGAAACTTCTGCATGAGTCGTTTTTTCTATCATGGTATCCTGAATTGGCTTCAACCTTTTCCTGGAGCCCAGAACATCATGCTCATTTTCTGTACCAAGACGAGTTTCTTGTACTCGTTTTAAACGAGGAACAAGTGGTCTATTAGCTGGGGTTTCTGGGCCCAAAATATCTAAGGGGAGTTCAAATTTGAGAAGATTTTCTCCACTACAATGACCATTCAACATGGAGGTATACGTTTTCGAGGTATCCTCAGCTGGCATTTCCTTTTCTACATTTTCATGAACTTCATTGAGATTGCCAAATTTGGTATGAGAACTGAGGGAAGCATTATTGTCAATCTTCCTGCATAAGCCCAGGAAAGGATCTAGGATTAGTTTGTAACAAAAACTCAAGCATGTGCTCGTGTGTTTCTTGTAAACAAATTAGATTGGGAGTAAGGATGCCTTGATCTAACTATTTTCTAATACAAGTGGAGACAGCCAGCGCTTTAACTTCAAAATTGGCTAATTAGCAGACCTCACATATGTGGAAGTGGACTTTGTTATTGGTAATATAGCCTTTGAACAATAAAGGAACCAAACAAAATAACATCAGCAGTGATACTGATCAAATAAGAAACAATGAGATACCACCTAAGAAGGATTATTCACTTTTAATGGAAAAAAAACACTGATAACTAATACAAGAAAGCATCAGGCTGATCTGGGCGAATGCACTTAGGTATATTACAGAAATCTTGGAAGAATGATAAGAAATGAGACTGATCATAAGTATATGAGACCCATATTGAAGGAAAAGTCCATATCCATTAGCAGGTAAACCTCAATATGAGTCTCAGGAAAGACAGATTTCTAATGCAACAAAAGCACCAATATGAGTTATTGCATTCAGATGTGGAAAAACGAATCTTAAGAACACGATAAAAATACAGGCTGGTTACATAAGCACTAATCTGAGTGATTGCTTTATTTATGTCATGAATTATCTACAGAACATTTCAAAACAAGACAACCAATCACGAACTGGCCTAGAACTCTAATTTCTGGGGCTTACATAAGCCCCTCTTTTGAACAGTAAGGACCCCTAAACGCCTAAAACTTTGATGCCTAAAACTAAAACTTGTGACAGGGAACCAAAATTAACAAAATCACTCATGAGGGCCCAAACTTGCAAGCATAGAATCAAAATTCAACCAAATCACTTAAAGGAGCCAATAACCAAGACATGATGCATGTCATTATCAGAAGCATTTTCATGACTCGAGATTTCGATCTATTTTCTTGCTTGGTTTTGTTGGTTGTATACCGTTTTAGGAGTCAACTGTCTAAGATTACTTACTTATCATCTCCCTTTATAAATAAAAACAAGGCTTAAATGCTACTTGATACCCTCAACTATTACCGTTTTTCAACTTGGTACCCTAAACTTTTTTTTGTAACAACTTGATACCCGGATATTATTTTGGACAAAAATGCCCCTATCCCTAACCCCCCTCCCCCTGCTAGCTTCGCGCCCCCCTCTGCTTGCTCCGGCCGCAGCTCCCCCCCCCACCCCTCCCCCTGCTCGCTTCAGGCCACCCCCCCCCCTCGCTCTGGCCGTCCGCCCGCTCCCGCCTCTCCCCTAGGGCTCGGCAGCGGGAGGAGGGGGGGCTGGGAAGGGGGGTGCGGGGCGGGAGGCGGGGCAGGGGTTGGCCGGAAGCGAGGAGGGGGGGAGGCGGTTGGCCGAAAGCGAGGAGGGGGGGGGTCCGGCCGGAGCTAGCAGGGGGGGTGGCTGGAGTGGGGGAGGGGGTGGAGGGAGGGAAGGGATAAGGGCATTTTGGGATTTTTTTAAATGTTAGGTACTAAGTTGGAAAAAAAAAATAGTTGAGGTATCAAATTGTTACGAAAAAAAGTTTAGGGTACCAAGTTGAAAAACGGTAATAGTTGAGGGTATCAAGTAGCAATTAAGCCTAAAAACAATAGTGGCTACATCTTCCTTCCTAGAGCTCACCTCGACAAGTTGAGAGTCCTCGTGTCTTCCAGGAGCTCGCTTCCACAATTATTTAAACATTTTTTAAGGTTTTATGAAGTGTTAAAACAATACTCCTAATGAAATCTACCCAAATATGAGCCAAAACACAAGATTTTGAACCTTGGCTGGCGGACTGGAGACTTTCAATCCTTCTGCATAAAATTATATGTTATGTACGTATTGAGCGTACTAGTAAGACTGAAAGAAAGGAAACCTCTGTCGCATTCAAAATAGTGCAAAAAATGACATATTTCAGCCATTTCAGATTGGAATTGGAAAGGTCCAAAAACCACAGAAATCGTCGAAACTAAATAAAGCGCAACCGATTCAAGACCACTGAAACTGCTGAAACCAATACAAGTAAGAAGGATATGAACCAATATGGAAACCGAGTTTTTGAACCTTGATTCGGACTGGCAAGGTCAAATTGAACCACGTGGTTATCAAATTAAGCTACCAAACAATAATTCTGAGCAAGCCCTTGTCCTTGACATAGCTAAGCCTATCAAATCAGTTCTTAGGGGGTCTTTGTTTTTTCACTAATTAGAGGTCAGGGTCCCACTTGAGCTAGAGGTCCTTTGGCATTTTTTTGGCATATATATTTTTTTTGGAAAAAGGATAAATTTTATTCCAAAATCGGTCAATACTCAAACAACATACAGATAGGATGGTCGCCCACCCGTCAATCGACCATTTCTTTTACATCAAACTCCAAATTATGGAGGATACCAACCGGAGGGGTGATAAGTCCCTCGAATATGCGCCGATTCCTCTCCCGCCAAACATGCCAGACAGCGGCTGCCAGCCGAATCCTAGCAGTCTTGAACCTGATCATGCCTCGCCCTCTGCAATCTCGAATACCCGTGATGATTGGTCCAATCGACCTGCCAGAAATACCTCCGTCCAGCATACGGTTTTGCTCAGACCATATGGACCATAAAACTCCACAGTCAAAAAATAGATGGGTCATCGATTCCTGCAAATCACAGAGTGCACACTTCGGATTGAGGACCTGGATCCCAAAAGAGATGAGTCTGTCCCTGGTCAGAAGACGGCCAAGGAGCAGGCGATACATACATAGCTACATTTTCCTGGCCAGATCCTTGCACCAAATGAAGTCATAATCACCAATTGGGGGATTGGCACTACGCATAAGGTTGTAGCCACTCTGGAAGGTGAACTCCCCCGAGGTAGTACCTCCAGTCACGCCAGATGGATCTCAGACCCATATATCCTCAGGCTGGGATGGGTCAATCTCAATCCCGCGAATAATCTCACCAAGCTCCTCAGTATGGCGGTAGGACTCCGGACTCCAAGCTCCATTCCTGATGATGTGCTGATAAGACAAACCTCTGTCCGCCTCCCTGTGATTTCGATCGCCCATAATGTCCACCAGAGACTGGTGCTCTATCCAAGGATCCAGCCATAGGTCAGTTCCAGTCCCATCACACATGATCCTCCTGACAGACGATTGAAGAACAACTATGTGTCTCAGAATTTGTTTGAAGGTCACAGAGTGGTTGTTGTCAATACCACACCTCCAGAAGTTGTCATTCCTCACATAGCGAGACTGCATCCACTCTGCCCAGAGGGATCTCCCTTTGATGAACCGTCATGCCAGTTTCAGGGCCGAGGCTTCCATGATAGCCGACAGAGGACGGAGACCCACACCTCCCTCCTTCTTTGGCCGACAGAGCTGTTCCCAAGAGATCGCATGTAGGCCCCCCTCCAGATGAAATCAGCACAGATCCTTTCAACTTTCCTGATGGTAGCCACGGGTTTCAAAATAGACTGCAGCCAGAACTGGGCCAGGACAGAGATAACCGATCGGACTAACTCGATACGCCCCCCAAAAGATAGTCCGGCAGCTTGTCACCTTCAACTCCGCTGGGCATACTCCACCAGGCTATAGCAATCCAGGTCTCGGGCATAATTGACTGTCAAAGGAACTCCCAGGTATTTCACCGGGAGCTCACTTCTCTCCACGCCTAGTACATAAGCGCATTCCTCCTTCTGAAGGCAAAGTGAACTGAAGTAGACCCTGCTCTTCTCTCTGTTCATTTGAAGTCCCGAGTGTGATTCCAGCTCACCCATAATCTCAGATAACGTGTTCATACCCTCCAACGAAGGCTGTATGAACACCAGTAGGTCGTCGGCATAGATGAGGTGGGTAACCAGAGGCTCGACTCTCCTGTACAACGGGACAATCCTCCCAAAATGGACCGCCCTATCCATCAAGCAGGTAAAGTACTACATGACAAGCGTGAACAGGTAAGGTGACAGAGGGTCACCTTGCCGGAGTCCACGGTTGCTTTTGAAGAACTCATACGGAATACCCTGGATAAGGACCGAGAAGGTGGGAGACGATATGCATTCCCGAATCAACGCAACCCAACGATCATCAAACCATATAGCAGACAGAAGGTGGCATAAGAACTCCATGTTGACCATGTCGTAGGCCTTCCTCAGATCCAGCTTTACACATGCCTTCTCCCCACCAGGTTTGTTGAAGCCCTTCACCATCTCATGAGCTAGAAGGCTATGCTCAGCTATAGATCGCCTCTTGATGAACGCCGTCTGGTTCGGAGAGAAGGTCCTGCATGATCCCCTTCATGCGCCGGCACATGAGGTGCATAATTATTTTATAAAAATAATTACAGCACGCAATAGGCCGAAAGTCCGCCAGCGAGATCGCCCCCTCCTTCTTTGGTACCAGAGTCAAGAAAGTGTGGTTCAGCTCCTTCAGCAGCTTCCCCTCGGAGAAGAACTCCTGGACCGCCTCGAGAACCGAGACCTTCAGAATATCCAGTGGCTTTTGTAGAACCCACTGCTAAATCCATCCGAACTTGGAGCTTTGTTGGGGTCCGCTTTCTTGATAATGGCCTCCACCTCCTCCATAGTGACAGGGACAAGCAGTAGGCTATTCCCATATGGAGTCACCAATCTCTTCGTGACTACATCTGGGAACACAGATAGATAGTCAGTCTGAAAGTATAACTCGGAGTAGTACCTGGCCGCCTCTCCTGAGATCTTGGACGGCTCCCCAATCAGATTACCCTCGGTATCAAGAAGCTGAGAGATGGTGTTCCGATACTGTCTGGTGCGAATGACAACATAGAAGAACTTGATACATCGGTCGTCATTCTTAAGCCAGGAGCATTTAGCGCGTTAAGCCGCACTAATCTCCTTCTGAAGCCGCAGAGTATTGACTTCCCCAATCAGCTCCTTCTCTCTAGCCGCCAGGTCCCCATTTAACATGTCAGATTGCATGGAATGCTGGATGGCCCGAAGCTCCGCCTCCTTATCTTCAAAAGAGGACTTGGGCAAACTCTTCACCCAAGTCCGTAGCGCCTTCTTCGTATACTTGAGCCGGTGTACCATCTGATACTGAGCAGTCCCCACCACCTGATGAGCAACACCCTCCGTAATCGCCTCTGAGTAACCCTCCGAGAGAAACCAACTGTTATTGTACCGGAAGGGACGGGGTCGCACTGAGGGGCTGGAAGTGAATCCAACCCTGATAGGAGAATGATCACTCGTCCCAGCGGCCAACCCCTCAGCCATAGAATGAGGGAAGCGGCGGAACCACTCCCCGTTGCCCAGGGCCCTATCCAACTGACAAGCAACCATGTTCCTGACTGCTTTGTTATGCCAGGTCCAGATATACCCCGAGCGCAATAGCCTCTGAAGGTCCGACTGGAGAAGGCAACTCTGGAAATCATGCAAAATCGGATCTGGAACCGGTCTGCCACCCATCTTCTCCCCTCTGTGCAGAAGAGTGTTAAAGTCACCCATCAGAAGGAGGGGGAGGTGAGAGGAAGCAGCAGCGGTCGCCACTCTAGCAATGTCACTCCATAAGGCCTCCCGACGTCTCCTGTCGTTGTGGCCGTATACCGCTCCCAATAAGAACAGAAAGACACCTTTGTTCGTAAAAACGATGGCAATCAGCTGCTCCGACATCAAGATCAAGTCCTCATCCCAACACTTCGAGCTCCATCTGACACAGATCCTCGCCATGTCGCATAGAGCCAAATTGTGTATCTGGCCCCAATGATTGGGTGTCCGACGAGCAAGAGTCTTATCCCCTTTAATCTTGGTTTCCAGCAGAACAGAAATATCACATTTCTTCCTGTGTAAAACTACACAAATCTTCCTCCATCTCCCTAGAGAGCACGCACCCCTCACATTCCAGGCTATAATCATCATTAATTATTAAGTGAGAGGTCCCTCTGTAAGTCACCTGAACTGGTACCCGGGAGAGGTATCACGTTTGTCTCTGTCATATCCTCCTCCACCTCAACAGTAGGGACATGCTGGGTGGGAAACTGAGTAAGCATCAGGGCCCAGGGTGGATTGTCAACACAAAGCTCCTCCGTAACAGGGGAGTGACCCCCCCACTGGGGGGACCATCCCGCAGAGGACCCGCACGTCTCTTCCTGTTGTAAACTTGCTCACTAGCCGATCCGCCAACTCCACTCCCCTCTATTTTCGAAGTCACCATGCCTCTGGTGACCATGCTCCTCTGCGGCGAGAAGACGACCATAGCGCCACCAGGAGGAGCCGTCGCAGGCAAGATAGGTTGGCTCTGACCCCCAGCCTCCTCCATCGATTGGTCTCCCTCCCGCATAAGCTCTCCCTTTATGTCATCCCCGGGTGTAGACGCCATCACCCGAGGGGTGCTAGGTGTATCAGTAGTAGCCGTGGCAGACCCCCTCTGCAATCCCCCAGACAGAAAGGAACTATCAAGGTGTCCGAAACATGCACAAAGTGAACAGGTAGGGGCAGTCATTCGTACTCCACTCTCTGAGATAGGACCTCACCCGAAGGAACCTCATACTCCATTATGCTCGACAGCTCCCCTCCAGCCCGGATCTCTACGAACAACCTCGCATACATCAGCCTCGAACGAAAGGCTGTAGCATCATCTGCCTTAATCGGCCTGACTACCAGACTAGCAAGTCTCATGAGCAATGGAATGCTCCAATCACGTAGAAGAAGCCGTTCTCCCTGGCAAAGAACTCCATGCTCCCCTTCGGCTGTCATACCCGCGCCGCATACGCCCGTATCTGCCCATAGAATGATTTGTTCCCTAGAACATAGAGGACCAACGTGTTCTCCCAGAAAGCCGTCACCTGAGCAATCTCCTCCACAGGGAACGTGGCCCTGAAACCACTTCCCACTTTCTTAGGAGAATAAACTCCATGGATGTGGGGCTTTTCGACCCCCCAGACTTACATATGTCCACCCACGACTTGTCCACAGGGCGTGGGATCGTCCCCTGAGCCTGCTGGAAGACTGATGTTGGAGAAGGCCTAGCCCCCTGACCTCCCAAGTCCAACGCCTTGCCCTTCCCTTTATCCGCCACAGCCAGTGTAGGACGCCACCCAGCTGTTCTCCCGCCACCACCAGACGCCCCCCGGGAGGGGATCCCAGACGCATTCGCCGATTTTCGCAGTCTCATCCCCTCCCCTGCCCTCCTATCAGAGGGGGTATGTGGCCTCAAGGGGGTCTGAACGTTACCCTCCTTCCCTCCTGACTTTTCGCTTCGGCAACATGTAACTATCGTCCATCCCCCTACATCCATCTGTCCGTCGTGAAGTCGAGATCCAGATCCAGGTTGAAAGATTCGCGCTCCAGAGGATCTGTCCGGGGCCAGCCCACCCCTTGGGCCACGGAACTTCCCGCTGTCGCCGTCGATCGGACACCCGTGGCCCTGTCTCCGCCACCACCGGCAGCAGCCAAGCCGGCGCCGCCCGAGGCCTTGCCGCCCCCGCCGGCGCCTCCGCCACCCCTGCTGCCACCACCCGCCTCCGCAGCCGCTGTTTCCCGCGATATCCTAGAACCTCCGTCACCCGCACCACCGCTGCCGACTGTAGTGCCCCGTCCCGCAAAGTCAATCGGAGGAATCGAAACGCCGATGGCGTTGGAACTTAGCCTTGCAACGGCTGCTCGAAGGCTCGTTCGGTCAAGACGACCGCTCGCTCAGGTGGGGTAGTTTCGGTGAACTTGCCTCATCTTTGCCTTCACATAATAAATCGTGTTTTCAACTTGCACAAGTAGGCTTAATAATAAAAGAGACGAATCCACATAGCTAAGGGAATAATCCCGACGGGTCGAAATGAGTTAGAATATGGAAAACGTCCCACGGTCGGCCTAGAGTTGGTGCACGGCGTGCTTTGAAAATGACACTCGGCCCTTTGTTCCGTGGCTTGGGAGAAGGAAAGTTGGTCTTCGACACAAAACTATAAACTTGCCTAAGTCATAGGCGTCGCCCGCGTAAATGCTCGATAAAGCATGCACGTTTCCGAAATGCAAGGCTTGGCATAGCCTTTGCTCGTCCCTCGGGTAAGTTGTAGGCTTGAGTGAGTTAGGCAAAATTATGCCGGTCGACCTAAGTTATTCCAAGTGCTGTCCCGTCCTTTCTGCGGTTGTCAAGTCAAATAGTCCCATGATTCCAAGGCCCGTCATATAAGGTATGACTTGGGCGATAGCGTCGCGTAGAACGTAAGTCGATTTGAGGCACGATACTCGGACTTAGCGTTAAGGCATGAATCACGGTCGACTTAATGAGTTTTTGGAGAAAAGACTATCGAATAGGCATTACTGAGTTGAATGAAATGATACGGTAACATGGAAAGAATGCTTGCGACCGTGGGTCGTCGAGGGGTCTCAAATGATGAAGTCTCGAATGTGGAACTCAAAAGATAGTAAAACAAGGAAAGTAAAGGAAACCAAACGGTCCTAAAATGAAGAAGTGGGTCGAGTCTGCATGGTCATTGGACAACTTGTGTACCGGTGCACAAGGATTTGAGATTTGTTCCTCAGACGGTTGCCGCGGCCACGGGACCGATCTGGCCTAGGAGGAACCACGGGCCTACGGGACCCTTGGATGGTGTGCGACCTGACCCAAGGGGTGCGCCGTAGGACGGCTATTAGGGGAAATTCGGCGAGATCGCGCCTCGTTTGACGAACGTACCCTAATATCCAATGGAGGTCCAAGATAGCTTGTCGTGCTAGTGACCAAGTTCATATAGATGTCGGCATGATGGCGGCAAACCGCGAGTGTGCCTTTGGATTTAGTCGAGTATTGAGTGCGCTATATTAAGAAGTCGAGTTGAAGGTGTGTGTACAAGTCAAAGCATAGCGTTGGGCCTAAGATTTGGTTTCAACGTAGGCGTCGTGTTTCGGCACGAGTCGTGGTGTCGAGTCTTAAGATGTTGGCATAGAGTTGCACAAGTTTGATTGAGTCGTCGCAGGTTTAAGTCAGGAATCGCTGTAAGGCAAGTTGGTTGAGCGACACTAAGTTCACAAGTCTCGATTGGGTCAGTTGGTGATCAAAGTAGCAAGGGCCGCGAGGCGGCGAAATGGTTAAGTCTTACTGAATTGCGAGGCACGGCCTCAGCAAGGGTTTGTGGCACGGTCACACGGAAATGAAGCCTCATCACGTAGTCGCGTCTCTGATTTTGGCCCAAAGGCAAGCACGACTTGATAGGTTAACGTTGTTGGCACGAAGAGTAATCTAGAGACAAAGTATGAGTTAACGTTGACATTGCAAGCACGGGATGGTTCCGATGCACAAGTTGCGCTAAGGCGCCGGTCCTAAAACTGATCCTAAGGCAAGAATAGAAAGACAATCGTAAAAGGGTTTATGTTGCACAAAGTAAATGAAACGTGTAGGTTTTGTATGGGTGGGCGAGGAGCTCACTCCACCAGTACAGTGGTACTGACACCCACACAGTGTTTCATGTGCAGGCACAGGTAGAAGCTCGTGGCGCGGATCTCGCTTGGATGCGTCGAGGCACGGAGTTCCTTGGCGAGTCGAAGCGTGCGGCCGCGTGAACTGAAGACTTATACAGGACATAATGTATGGACATCGCCTTCCGAAGCTTCCGCTGGATTCAAGTATTGTATCGAGAGATGAGAGAGAGCAGAGTGACTTGTAAATGAGAGAAAAGTGAGCACGAGAGACATTGTAATTTGGCCTTGCGCCCACAAATGTAATCTTGTATTCAATATCAATAAAGAGATTCTTTTGGACAACTTGTGTTCATGTGTTCTTCTTTAAATTCCGCTGCAATGTATTCAATGTTTCTGCTTGGGACTTCTGTGCGACGACCCCGTCGCCGCCGATGTAATCGGCCGTTATGGAATCGCCTTGCACGAGCGCAATCTAGGCTCGTGCGGCATCACGCCTTAGCGAGGACGATCGCTCCTACGGGAGCGGGGCGTGACACCGACAGCACCACCCTTGGCCGGCCCTCCCCCCGCCGCTCCAGCGCTGGCCGCCCCCCCCCTTCCCCCGCGCCGGAGGCGCCATGGTCCCACGCGGGGGGAACCCTATTCGCGAGTGCACGATCGCCCAGATCGCCCGATGCTGCCTCCATTTTTTTATATATTATATATATATATAATATATATATATATATATATATATATATATTTTTTTTTTATATATATATATATATATATATATATATATATATATATATATATATTTGCCAAAGGGGTCAATTTTATTCAAAAATCAGACAATAACCATACAACATACATTCGGATGGTCGTCCATCCGTCAGTCGACCATCTCTTTACATCAACTCCAAATTATGGAGGATACCAACCGGAGGGGTGATAAGCCCCTCGAATATGCGTCGGTTCCTCTCCCTCCAAACATGCCAGACCGCAGCTGCCAGCCGAATCCTAGCAGTCTTGAACCATACTAAGCCTCTCCCTCTGCAATCCCGAATACTCGTGATGATTGCACCAATCGACCTGCCAGAGATACCCCCTTCCAGCATACGGTTCTGCTCACACCAAATAGACCATGCAACTCCGCAGTCAAAAAATATATGAGCCATCGATTCATCCTCCAAATCACAGAGAGCGCACTTCGGATTGGGGACATGGATCCCAAAAGAAATGAGTCTGTCCCTGGTCAGAAGACGACCAAGGAGCAGACGGTACATAGAAAGCTGTATTTTTCTGGCCAGATCCTTGCACCAGATGAAGTCAAAATCATCAATATGGGGATATGCACACCGCAAAAGGTTGTAGCCACTCTGGAAGGAGAACTCCCCGGAAGTAGTGCCTCCAGTCACGCCAGGCGGATCCCAGACCCAAATATCTTCAGGCTGGAATGGATCAATCTCAATCCCGCGAATAACCTCACCCAGTCCCTCAGTATGGCGGTAGGACTCCGGACTCCAAGCTCCATTCCTGATGATGTGCTGACATGACAGACCTCTGGCCTCTGCCCACCTCCCTATGATCCCGATCGCCCATAATGTCCACCAAAGACTGGTGCTCTATCCAGGGATCCAGCCAAAGGTCAGTACCAGCCCCATCGCACATGATCCTCCTGACAGCCGATTTGAGAGCGGCTCTGTGTCTCAGAATTTGTTTGAAGGTCACAGAGTGGTTGTTGTCTAGACCACACCTCCAGAAGTTGCCATTCCTCACATAGCGAGACTGCATCCACTCCGCCCAGAGTGATCTCCCCTTAATGAACCGCCATGACAGTTTCAGGGCTGAAGCTTCCCTGATAGCCAGCAGAGGACGAAGACCCACACCTCCCTCCTTCTTAGGCCGACATAGCTGATCCCAAGAAATCGCATGAAGGCCCCCCCTCCAGATGAAATCGGCACATATCTTTTCAACTTTCCTGATGGTAGCCATGGGAATCAAGATAGACTGCATCCAGAACTGGGCCAGGCCAGAAATAATCGATCGGACTAACTCGATACGTCCCCCAAAAGATAACCCGGCAGCTTGCCAACCTTCCACTCTCCACTGGGTATACTCCACCAGGCTATAGCAATCCTGGTCTCGGGCATAATTGACTGTCAAAGGGACTCCCACGTATTTCACCGGGAGTTCACTCCTCTCCACGCCCAGAGCGTCAGCGCGCTCCTCCTTCTGAAGACAAAGTGAACTGAAATAGACCCTGCTCTTCTCTCTGTTCATCTGAAGTCCCGAGTGTGACTCCAGCTCACCCATAATCTCTGATAACGTGTTCATACCCTCCAACGAAGGCTGGATGAACACCAGAAGATCGTCGACATAGATGAGGTGGGTAACCGCAGGCACGACTCTCCTGTACAGCGGGACAATCCTCCCAAAATGGGCCGCCCTATCCATCAAGCAGGTAAAGTACTCCATGACAAGCGTGAACAGGTAAGGAGACAGGGGGTCACCTTGCCGGAGTCCACGGTTGCTTTGGAAGAACCCATGAGGAATGCCCTGGATAAGGACCGAGAAGGTAGGAGTCGAAATGCATTCTCGAATCAACGCAACCCACCGACCAGCAAACCCCATAGCAGACAGAAGGTGACAGACGAACTCCCTGTTGACCATGTCATAGGCCTTCCTCAGATCCAGCTTAACACAAGCCTTCTCTCCACCCGGTTTGTTGAAGTCCCTCACCATCTCATGAGCTAGAAGGCTATGCTCAGCTATAGATCGCCCCTTGATGAATGCCGCCTGGTTCGGAGAGACAAGGTCCTGCATGATCCCCTCCATGCGCCGGCACATGAGGTGCGTAATTATTTTATAAAGATAATTACAGCACGCAATAGGTCTAAAGTCCGCCAACGAGGTCGCTCCCTCCTTCTTAGGGACCAGAGTCAAGAAGGTGTGGTTAAGCTCCTTCAACAGCTTCCCCTCGGAGAAGAACTCCTGGACCGCCTTAAGAACCGGGACCTTCAGAATGTCCCAGTGGCGCTTGTAAAACCCACTGCTAAATCCATCCGGACCTGGAGCTTTGTTGGGGTCCGCTTTCTTTATAATGGCCTCCACCTCCTCTATAGTAACAGGGGCCAGCAAGAGGCTATTCCCATATGAAGTCACCAATCGCTTCGTAACTACTTCTGGGAACACAGAGAGATAATCAGTCTGAAAGTGTAACTCAGAATAGTACCTGACCGCCTCTCCTGAGATCTTGGACGGCTTCCCAATCAGATTACCCTCCGTATCAAGAAGCTGAGAAATGGTATTCCGATGCTGTCTGGTACGGATGACATCATAGAAAAACTTGGTACATCGGTCGCCTTGCTTAAGCCAGGAGCATTTAGCGCGCTGAGCCGCATTAATCTCCTTTTGAAGCCGCAGAGTATTGACTTCCCCAATCAGCTCCTCTCTAGCTGCGAGGTCCCCATTTAACATGTCCGATTGCATGGAATGCTGGATGGCCCGAAGCTCCGCCTCCTTATCTTCAAGAGTGGACTTAGGCAACCCCTTCACCCAAGTCCGGAGCACCTTCTTTGTGAAGTTGAGCCGGTGGACCATCTGATACTGGGCACTGGGCAGTCCACTCAGCTTGGTGAGCCACACCCTCCATAATCGCCTCTGAATAGCCCTCTGAGAGAAACCAGCTATTGTTGTATCGGAATGGACGAGACCGCACAGAGGGACTGGAAGTGAATCCAACCCCGATAGGGGAATGGTCACTCGTCCCAGCGGCCAACCCCTCAGCCAGAGAGTGAGGAAAGCGGCGGAACCACTCCCCGTTGCCCAGGGCCCTATCCAACTGACATGCCACCATGTTCCTGACTGCTTTGTTGTGCCAGGTCCAGATATACCCCGAGCGAGATAGGCTCTGCAGACCCGACTGGAAAAGGCAACTCTGGAAATCATGCAAGATCGGATCTGGAACCGGACGACCACCCATCTTCTCCCCTCTGTGCAGAAGAGTATTGAAGGCCCCTATCAAAAGGAGGGGGAGGTGAAAGGAAGCAGCAGCAGACGCCATTCTAGCAATGTCCCGCCATAAGACCTCCCGACGTCTCCTGTCGTTGTGGCCATATACCGCTCCTAACAAGAACCGAAAGCCACCTTTGTTCGTGAAGACGATGGCAATCAGTTGCTCCGACATCAAGATCAAGTCCCCATCCCAGCATTTCAAGCTCCATCTGACCCAGATACGCGCCATGTCGCATAGCGCCAAGTTGTGAAGCTGGCCCCAATGATTTGGGGTCCGACGGGCAAGTGTCTTTTCCCCTTTAATCTTGGATTCCAGCAACACAGAGATATCACATTTCTTCCTAAGCAAAACTCCACAAATCTCCCTCCATCTCCCTAGTGAGCAAGCACCCCTTACATTTCAGGCAATAATCGACATTAATTATTGAGTGAGAGGTCCCCTTGTACATCACCTGAACTGGTACCCGGGGGAGGTACCACTTCCGTCTCCGTCATTTCCTCCTCCACCTCAACTATAGGGGCATGCTGGGAGGGACACTGAGTAAGCATCAGGGCCCAGGCTGGATTGTCAACACAGAGCTCATCCCCTCTAATAGGGGAGTGACCCTCCCCCCATTTGGGGGACCATCCCGCAGAGGGCCCGCCCGCCTCTTCCTGCTGTAAACTTGCTCACTAGCCGATCCACCAACACACGCCCCTCTATTACTGAAGCCACCATGCCTCTGGTGACCATGCTCCTCTGCACCGCGAAGACGACCATAGCACCACCAGGAGGGGCCTCCACAGGCGAGATGGTCTGACCCCTTACCTCCTCCATCGGTTCATCTCCCTCCCGCATAAGCTCTCCCTCTATGTCGTTCTCGGGCGTAGGCACCATGACCCGGGTGGATCCAGGTGTAACAGTAGTAGCCGTAGCAGACCCCCTCTGCAATCCTCCAGACGGGCAAGAGCTATCAAGGTGCCCAAAGCAGGCACAAAGTGAACAGGTAGGAGGCACCCATTCATACTCCACTCTCTGAGATAGGACCTCACCCGAAGGAACCTCGTACTCAACTATGCTGGGCAGCTCCCCTCCAACCTGGATCTCTACGAACATCCTCGCATACATCAGCCTCGAGCGAAAGGCTGTGGCATCATCTGCCTTGATCGGCCTACCCACCAGACTAGCAAGTCTCATGAGCAATGGAATGCTCTAATATCGCACGGGTTCCGGAAAGCGGATCCAGACCGGAATAGCACTGAGGACTTCCTTCTCACATTTCAGGTCCGGGGTCTACTCTTTCAGGATAATAAGTCTCCCATCGAACGTCCACGGACCACCCTGGAGGATTCTGGAAACATCGTCTGCTAGCCCGAACTTCACATAGAAGAAACCGTTCTCCCTTGCAAAGAACTTCATGCTCCCCTTAGGTTGCCATACCCGCGCCGCATAAGTCCGTATCAGCCCATAGAAGGGTTTGTTCTCCAGCACATATAGAACCAATGTATTCTCCCAGAAAGCCGTCACCTGAGCAATCTCCTCCGCAGGGAACGTAGCCCTGAAACCACTTCCCACTTTCTTAGGGGGAACAAACTCCATGGTTGTAGGGCTGTTCGTCCCCCCTGGCTTACATATATCCACCCACGACTTGTCCACCGGGCGAGGAGAACGTCTCCTGAGACCGTGAGGGAACCAGAGTAGGAGAATGCGTAGGCCCCTGACCTCCCAAGTCCACAACCTTGTCCTTCTTTTTATCCGCCACAGCCATTTTCGGACGCCACCCAGTTGTTCTTCCGCCACCACCAGACGACCCCAGGGTGTGGATCCCAGACCCGTTCGGCGGTATCCGCGATCTCAATCCCTCCCCCGCCCTCCTATCGAAGGAGAAACGTGGCTGGGCGTTACCCTCCTTACCTCCAGCCTTTCCATTACGGCGACGTGTAACCGTCGTCCACCCCCCTCATCCATCTTTTCGTCTTGAAGACGAGATCCAGACCCCGGTTGGAAAAAGCGGGATCCAGAGGATCCGATCGGGGCCGCCGGATTTCTTTCTGCCGTCGGGCCTCCCACGACAGCCCGTGCCGACCCGCTGGGCCTGGTCGGACCTCCGCGTCCGTCATCGCCGGCGCCGCCTGCGCCTCCAGGTCCGCCGGGGCCTCCTGCGCCTCCTGTCCTGCCTGCTCCGCCTGAGCCGGGGGCACCGCCTGCTCCGCCTGAGCCGCCGCCGCCAGAAGCAGTCCCGCCGCCAGGAGCAGTCCCGCGACCATCACCTCCGGCGCCTACTCCGCCTGTAGCCGCCCCGCCCTTCGCCGGCCCACCTCCCGCCGAGCCGCCGGCAGCGCCGAGGTCCCAAAGTTGGGACCCCCTAGGGTTTGCACACGAACCACCCGAGTTGCCCGAGCCTCCTATCATTTTCTATTTATATATATATATATATATATATATATATATATATATATATATACACTTTTGAGATCCAAACACAAATTTTGAGACACTTTTGTTTTTTCCTAATGTCTCAAAAGTGTCACTATTATTTTTGGTGACACTTTTGAGACCCAAACACTAATTATGTATAATATGGAGATCCAAACACAAATTTTAGAACTTATTTGAGACCTAATGCTGTGTCCAAAAATCATTCATGACTACTTCAAACTGAATTTATATCAAAAATAGCTTTATTAAAAATTAAGTAAAATGTCAAATTCCTAGACTATATCATGCAAGCCAAAGCAATTACAAAATATATCATAAACAACAATACAAATAATACTTATCTACAATACAACAAAATAAATCAATTGAGTAAAACATTTCGCTAATCCTGTGAACTTCTTGTATGATCCGCAGGAGGGAAGATCAACATTAGTTTCCCCACTAGTGGGCTTGAGGAGCGAAGGCTTTACTGTGGGACAAGCTGTTCTCAAAACGGCCTCAGCCAAAGTGTCCAAACACGAAAAAGCGTGCACCGACAATCAACACGTTTTCATCCCGTTCGCATTTGACACGTTTGATTTTCTACCACCAGACGCTATAGAGCTTCTTAAGGGAGTCCAAAAAGTTATGCACAGTAATATCATGTCTCCTAGGTCTATGGATGCAGTGTTTACGAGTATTGGTTTTGCCATCCAAAAAGGGCCGGCGGCGCAGCTTGTTGCCCGTTTTCCATCCATTTCGGTGTAATCTTTCTCTCTTGACTTTATGAGTAGTGGATCATAAATCAGTAATAAATTAACATTAAAATATAACACACAAGAAACATTTAAACTTAAATTAATGTAACTAAACCCTTATCTGGTGGAGGAATTAGAAAATTGAAATGTTAAGGATATGAGAGGAAGATATTGATTTTTCTAGAGGTTACAATAGTCATGTTTTTAAACTTTAATTAGAGGTCGAGCCAGGATACTGCTTTCTCTAATTAGTTGTCAATTAGTGGTTGGAATTAAATAAGATGTAAAAACAAACAACCCTTGGTAGATGATTCCAAACAAAATCCCTAATTTTGAGTAAGAAGGATTGGTACCCCTTGGCGAGAGCACGGGATCCGTCCCCCCTTGCAAATTTACTCATGATGCTCGAGAAGGGACTGCTGTCGTCGTCGTCGTCGTCAGCCTTCAGCTGAAGAAAGGACCGCCGGATCTTCTCTGGCGGAGTGTCCGTTCCCCTCGTCTCCTCGACGGGATCGGGATCCGCCGCCGGAATCTGGGCTTTCCCGCCGGAGCTCGGAGTGGGTGCCGGCGAGGGCTTGCGGAGGAAGGAGATGATCGATTGCTGGCGTTTCATTTTTTTGCCCCCTTTTTTTTTTCTTGTGACTGACGGAGAAGAGTGAGGGGGTGAGTTGATATATATATGCGGAGGCGAAAATCAAGGGTTTTGGCGGGAAATAACTTTTACAGACTAAAATAATGAGGAGCTGCGTGTACCGTTCCTTGTTAGCAACTCCACAAACAGTAAAAATTCGAGACTACAAAAATACGAGTATAAATGGACAATAAAATATGTTAAAATTTCAGTTAAATATTCAAAAATAAAATATTGAGGTTAGAAATTTTACATTATTAAACATATTATTAAATTTGGTTAATTAAACAGATTTTTACCATATTTTTTGTCCCAATTTTTTTAATAATTTATACGGGAACACGTTTAAAATTTGGTATGTTTAAAATTTACGTACTGATTAGAATTTTTCAAAAGTAAGCAAATATTATACATTTCTAAAAGATGAAAATTGCGTATAATACAAATTTTATTCGGATGATTGCTAACAAGGGTAGGGTTAAACAAATGCTAAACCCATGGGCCGCCCCAGGCCAGCCTATGGATCAGATGCCGTTTAGCAAAATAACAAATTAATCCGACCCGACCTGTTGGATCCATTAAAGTTGTTTTAAACATGGGATGAAATCGATTCCTTTCTATGTCCGGATAATGGACGGATCTCTCCATTCGTATATCTATAATGCTATACAATAAGGCCATCTCAATAGAAATTTCTAAAATTGGGTTTCTATGCTTCTTGACATGGTACTTTAAGCAAATTTTTAACTTAGTTGTTAGAGTTTCTATATAGAAATTACAAAAACAAAAAAATAGTCTCCAATAGTTCTCCATTTCTATCATGTGTGGCAACGAATGAAATGATCATTTTAATGTTGTGGGGTCCAATATTAATTGATGTGAGAGATGAAGAGTTTCTATGAGAGTTTCTACATTTATAAATCCTCATAGAAACTCTTCATTCTATATCAATGCCACATAGGATAGAAATTAGGATATAAATCTCGTTGAGAGGTTTTTGTTTTTTTCTAAAATTGGTTTCTACCATAGAAATAGGGGAGACAGAAATCCTCCCATGGCCTACCATCTCCAATGAGAATTTCCAAAATTGTGTTTCTATCATGCTTGAAATTTAAATGGTACTTTAAGCAAATGTCTATCCTAGTTGATGGAATTTCTATATAAAATTTAAAAAAAAAACAAAAAAATAAAATCTCCAATGGTTCGATTCATGATCATTTTAATGTTGTGAGGCCCAATATTAATTAGTACCGGAGATGATGGAGAGTTTATATGGAGGTTTTTACATGTAGAAACGCTCATAGAAACTTTCCATCCTACATGATAGAAATTGGTATAGAAATCTCCATTGGAGTTTTTTTTTCTTTTCTAAAATTGGTTTCTACAATAGAAATAGGGGAGACAGAAATCCCCCCATGGCCTACCATCTCGAATGAGAATTTCCAAAATTGTGTTTCTATTCTACTTGAGATTTGAAATGGTACTTTAAGCAAATGTCTATCCTAGTTGATGGAATTTCTATATAAAAATTACAAAAAAAAAAAATCCTCCAATGGTTCGAGTCATGATCACTTTAATATTGTGGGGTCCAATATTAATGGTACCAGAGATGATGGAGAGTTTTTATGAGGGTTTTTACATGTAGAAACGTTCATAGAAACTTTCCATCCTACATGATAGAAATTGGGATAGAAATCTCCATTGGGAGGGATTTTTATTCTAAAATTGGTTTCTACCATAGGAAGAGGGGAGACAGAAACTCCCATTGGATATGGCTCCAATGGTGATTTCTAAAATTGAGTTCTTATCCTACTTGGCATTGTACTTTAAGAAGATTTCTATCATAGTTGGAAGAGTTTCTACATAGAAATTATAGACATACAAAAATGTTCTCCAATGGTTCTTCATTTCTATCCTATGTATAATTGTCATGAGAGATAGGAGAATTTCTATGAGAGTTTCTACATGTAGAAACTCTCCTAGAAAGTTTCCATCCTACATCATTGCCATCATTGCCACCTAGGATAGAAATGGTGATAGAAATCACCATTGGGAGAAATTTTTTCTAAAATGGATTTCTTCCATAGAAATAGGGAAGATAGAAACCCCCATTGGAGATGGTCTAAGAATAAGAAAAGTTGGTCTTCACCATGAAAATATTTGTTCAAAAAATATCCTTATCTATCTTTACCAATTAAAATTACCCCATTAAATAGTTAGGTTATTACATAGAAAAATAAAACTAATAAGAATGTTGTCTGCATTTTCAAGGAAAAAATTAAGCACAAGTAAACAACGAATTCCTGGGTTATGTTTCCTGGGTTCTTCTTGCGATCCTGGGTTCTTCTTGCGATCGCATGGTTAGCAGCAGTGGAGATTTATGTATTCCTCCTGAGTACACGGTGGACCATGGAAGGGCAAAAGAAAATTAACTTCTCACTATTAACCCAATATGTTTGATAATTTTTTCAGGAGAAAACTACAATTATCAAGGTTTGATTTTGGCTGATCATATATTCACATAGCTATATATTGTGCACATCCACAAGCTTAGGAGGCCCAGCCGATATATCAGTCTCCTGCAGCTTATTGTTGACAACAAAACAGAAATTTTCACGAGTAACAACGCGCCAGGGGTGATGGCGCGCGCGACGACGCGCCATGGGTGCTGGCGCGCGGCCAGGACGCGCCATGAGCCGTGGCGCGCGGCCAGGACGCGCCATGAGCCGTGGCGCGCGCGCCAAAGATAGCAGAGGGGACATGGTCGAGTAAGTCGTATCCGCACGCCACGCCACCCACCATCCCTGCTATCTTCGGCGCGCGCGCCACGGCCCATGGCGCGTCCTGGCTGCACGCCATCACCCATGGCGCATCGTCGTGCGCACCATCACCCCTGGCGCGTTGTTACTCGATCTGCAATTTCTCTAAACTTCACTTTTTTTTATAATTTAGATAAATTTTCTTACAAACTTTATGCAGAATGCAGATGGGCGGACAGACCAGACTCGAGATTCAGGCCTAGAAGCTTATAGTAACAACTTGTACGTGCTTCATCTCCTCTTCGCACCTTCACAACATAGAACATTGGCCTGCAGCTTCTAAAAAAAGTAGGAAAATTGGAAAGACAAAGGCCGAGCTCACAAAATGTATCCTGAACACAAAATTCAAACGGTACTAAAAAGAAGCCAAAGTTTAAAGCAATAGCTGCGTAGAGAGACGTATTGTTACATAATAAAAGCAAAAACTTGCTTTGACCATGACAGTAAACAAAATCTGGGCATGGCCAAAAATACAACACATGAATCTCTCCTAAAAGTAGCTTTTAGATCACACTATCGAAAAGCCTAATTAAAAGCTGTAAAATGTTCAAATACGAACATAATTTAGGTATAGTTGAAAGTGCCTTCTTTTTTCCTTCTCAAGCTATTGCTGAGCAAGAAATAACCCATGAAATCATCAACAACAGTAACGAATTCAAGGCGGCTCGCAACTCTGGGTGCCATAACTTCCTAAAAAGTTCACTCTGGTCTCCACACTACGCAGTGCCCTCTGATTTTTCCGTTTCCATGGGCTCACCAGCAGCAGGAGCCTGTCCACTCTCACCTGCCATTTGTTCCCCAGTGGCATCATCTGGCTTGGATGGATCAGATGCCTGAGCTTCTGGCGCTGGCGTCTCAGATGGAGGTGGGGTCTGCGGCTTGGCTGGTGGAGGCTTGGGCTTGGTCATCACCGGCCTGCAAAACCTGCACAAGAATGATCTTCCAGGTTAATGGCACTCATTGAGTTTGAGGCAAGCGGCAGGATATAAAACACTTGTATTTTGATAGTTATGGACTAGTATGGTTCGCATTTTGAAATTGAAAATGCTCCATCTCAAATGGCAAAAGCCAAATGGTGCTCTTGCAAGCGCTTGGCATTTACCGTTTTCAGCAAACACAGACCACAGGAACCAAAAGAGTTTCCGTTTGCCACTTTGGCCAAATGATGACGAAAACGACAAACGCCCTTATTTCAAACGGGAAACAAACTAACCTATGTTTCCACAATACAGAAAGCAACAGAATATTAATATTCTGCAGCATCTTTTTCCATCACACTACGAGGATGGCAATTTTATTTTTTTGGGGGGGTTGGGGTGGGGGGAGGGTCTTGCTATTTTCTTCCAGTGACACCCCAAAAAATTCAAATGAGAACATGAAGTCGTCAGATTCTAGAACTTATTTCAAACGGGAAACAAACTAACCTATGTTTCCACAAATACAGAAAGCAACAGAATATTAATATTCTGCAGCATTTTTCCCCATCACACTACGAGGATGGCATTTGGGGGGGGATAGATCCCTCGCTATTTTTCTCCAGTGATCACCCAAAAAAATTCAATTTAGAACATGAAGTCGTCAGATTCTAGAAAAAATGACACCCACCAACATGATAACGTTGAACATTTTTATAATAACTTATTATAAAAAACACTACTGCTTTTTACCTGTCTAATGCCTCAGCCTTTCTCTTGATATCAGCAGAAAGGAGAACAGGAGTTGCATGCTTGGGTAAGACATCCTGCTGCTGCCTTTTATCATTCAGCCAAGCTTCTGCTTCTCCGCACTTGTTGATAACCTATTAACAAAATGAATCAAGTCAAAAATCAACTAGTCCCCTAAAAAATTCTAACATTCTAACAAGCAATATAACAAGAAGTAGACTGAAGATGAGAACATGCATCCACTCCAACTAAAATACTTAAATTTACTCCTACATAAAGTTCCAATAAATAAAATAATAATTGCAACGATAAATTGTCATCTACCAAGGCATCTAAACTATTGCTGATGCACAGTGAACATTAGGAAGATGCTAAGAAAGGATTTTGAAGTTTCATTGCCATGACTATGTGCTAAACTACTCTAGAAATGTGACAAGTTACCAGCGCAAACATTCAATTTATAGTCCCGCCCATTGGACCAAAAACTAGTGTGACGTCTAGAGCAATTAACTACATTCACCACCAGAATTTGTTGCATCAAATATATTATGTCTGTTCTTAGACATATTGCAAATAACAAAAGGTCATCTCAAATTTCTCAACATAACCAAATCGTTTTCCCTCACTGAACATTGACTTGATTACCAATAGGAAGTTAACGGTAAGTGATCTTGATGGAGTTTAGCAACTAGCGAAGAAAAATGTCAAGTTCTCTCACTTCTATTTCTCAATTATTTTCCTACTTCAAAAATGACCAGTTCCAGATATGCCAAAATCTCGAATCCTTTTGGATGTCCAACTTCAATCTCACAATTTCTTCTCTATCTGCTCCAGCCTATTGCAGTTTAAAAAAATCTAAGGCAATCCATATATCACCTGGAAACCCTCAGATATCAGCTGTAATCGATTCTATTTAGCAATTACAGTTAAAATTCACCAAAATAAACAAGATATACTACCAGCTGACAGTCAAAACCTGCAAGTACAGAACTGATCACTATGGAGCTTTGTTACAAATCCAAACTACTTCTAAACTGGTTCCTGTAAATCCCCATTGACAGCCACCTAGGAAACACAAACGCTCCGGAAATTGATATTATGTCGGTGTCGCATCATGTCGGACATGTATTGGAGTTGACAGACTCCAAAGTGCACTAGGACACACCAAAACCAGTGCCCCATCCGTGTCCCCCTGTCAATATTGCATCCTGTTTGTATATCTCCAACATAGACCAACACCTAATGAGGTCAAATAGAGAATTCAAAAATGGCACAGAACTGTGTTTTTTGACAAAAGCAGGCTTAATAATGATTAACCGGATCAAGTGAAAAAACTCATTAAATGAAACAGTAGATTCCTGAAATATTAAGATACAATCAAGAACTTTCTGCAGGAGCTTATCCACAAACTAACTCCCCGACTATAATCAGAGATTCTCTGACACTCTGATAACTGAGACATCATTGCAATACAAAACGATTGGCATGCTAATTAAATTTCTAACCTTTTGCTTTTCTGTGATGTCAATATGATCGAATTTCGGATCTTTGGACAAGGCTGCCTCTCTGAAACTTCTAATACAATAAGCAAGTTGATCACTAGCTGGTCCTCTCTCCGTCCACTCCTTGTAACGCAATTCGATAGGGTCACCTTGCTGCACCCAAGTCACCATTGTCAAATTCAAACATTAGAGACCAAAGAGTATTACATCATCAAATTGACTTGTGCACTTAAAGCTCCACAAAAGAAGGGAAAAAAATAAGATCAAGAGAGTAGACATCGTACCTTTTTGAGCTCCTCCAACTTTGCAACATAGACACCCTTTGTTTCATCCTCGCCATCTTCATACAACCAATCTTCTACCTCTTGAAGCTTAACAGTTAGTTCATATTTCTCTGATTCCATTACGAAATCCTGATACTTGTCATGAAGCTGAATGCAGAACAGAAATGTATCAATCAGACAAAAGTGAAATGTTATATACTACAAATGCCCAAAAGCTAAACTTTACCTTGTTCCGCATGTCATAAACATATGCCTCCACAGCGTTTTTCTTGTCTTTAGTCTCTTCCATTATGCGGTCTTGAAGTGCCATTTCAAATTCCTTCTCCTTAGCTTTCTGCAAATCTGCAGCTGCCAACCCTCCATAGACCACTTCAACTACTGGCACGTTAGTTTTCTTTACCTTCTTTTTTGAAGCCTCAACCTGAAAAGAACGATTATTACTTAAGTTATTTGGCAGTCTATGAGAACTTTGCAGTACTTATTCAATCTACAATTATCTCAATTATGCTCCTAGCTATAATGGAATTAAGCTATATCTATCATAGTGCAGAAATATTGTTTGGTCTCTTCTTCAGGGAATATTCTCTAACCAATCCATCCAACTTCTTAGAATACTCCATACCAAGGTCCCATAAACTATCTAATCACAAAATAGAAAAAATCATTGTCCAGCTTATCAATTATCGATCACCAAAAGGATAGTCCAAAAAACAAATAAGCAAATAAGAACTAATAAGCAAAACTGAAGTAATTAGTGCAGCTTCGTCAACAAAATAATTAGAAGCAAACACTATAAATAGCACCACATAACCTGTAACTGTAATGAGTAAAATATAATAATATAATATACACATCACCAATTAGTGAACTTACATGTACAGTATTCCAATTACCATCAGAAGAACAATCAATTAATACATACACAAGATTAATCCAAACTTATCAAGTGCTTGTTTGTTATGACGATAAATAATAATCTACTTCATTATAAACAATCAACTAGTGACCTTACATGGCACACTATTCTTGTTATCATCACCAAAATCAATTAAATAATTCGCATGTAATATCCACATTATTATGACATACATTTTTTTGGGGGGGAGGAGTTTTTATAATAACTTAAACAGTTACTCGATTTCAGTTCTCTAAACTATTTTCATTGTTTGAGAAAATATAATTTATCATTGAATCACCAAGAAATGAAATTCTTTATATGCAGTATTGTATCATTTATAGTATGTGTTGTACATGATCATTGTCATCCTCCGAGCCTTACCCATCATATTGGGTCTGACCATGAAGCTTAAGCTCCGTAAAAGAATCCACAAAACAATTATGGCACGGTGCCGACCATTAGCCCTCTATTGGTGTCAAATTCCTAGCCAAGGAACCTATGAACATTACAGCTGGTCATGCCATAAAATGTAGATGGTCAATTGGCCAATAGGTAGAGTCTTTTGCTTATGCAGTTGAAGATCACACAACCAAGGAATACCATCCCAATTCCATTAGACGGTAGTCTAAACAAAAAGGTAAGATGTTACAATTTGCTACAGAAAATTGCATCTATGAGACTTTGTGACACATTAAAAGCCAAAGAGTGCAAAAGATGGATAGTCAGAATTCATATCCTACATAACCATCTCCAACCAAACTCATGAATTTAGAGGTCTTAATGAATGTCCTACCCACATAACCAACATAATAAAAGAATCTCCTACTTAGGCTGCAAGGGTAAAACTATCTCTAGTTCATATAGGGTTTATTTGAACAGACTTTCAGAAATAAAACAGCCACGCTAGTTATGTGCAAGAAGGTTGGAGAAGTTGATTCAAAAACCTTGGTATCTGTTTCCATCTGTACAGGCTTGTCTTCAGACTCTGGTTCGCGATTCTCAAAATTGTCTGTTTCATTTTTGGCATCATGCATATTGACATCACTTTCAGCTGTAGCTGATGGATCATTTGTTGCTTGATCTGTGTCCATCTTTACAGCTATGGGGGCATCCTTTGCAGCCGATACTGGAACTTCAATTTCCTCCTCTTCCAGCATCTAAATAATTACACGTCATGGTTATTTAGTAAACTTCAGCCACATGCACAAAAGAGTTGAAAGAATTGTGATTTCCCATACTCACAGTTGCTGACTCCACAGAGACAATTCCATGAACATTTAAGCGGGCTTTAACTTTCAGTTTTGCCCGCTCACCTTTTGTGGATTGGAAAGGACCAATCTGTTAGTAACGAACACAGCTGTCAGAAGAGCAAAAAAGATAACTTCTGCAAAACTAATTGCACAAGAGAGTGATAATTAAAGGTGTATAGAAATAATTGTACTGACTGTGTATGTACTAATCTTCGGTGATGCTTGCAGACCAGCCGGATCAGCATACATAACATCAATAGAGAATGTACTAGATCGGTAGAATGTCAAAGCCTTGACACTTGGAATTGGATTTCCCTTGGGAAATACAATAGAGCTCTGCAGGTTGTCCACTGCTCCTGTTTGTGGGTCAGAAGCAGAAGCTTTCCATGATAAAGCAATGGAGAAGGGGAAACTCTCATGCACCTGCCAGGACGAAGAAGGAAGATATTGCACCTCATCTGGATGTTGATGCTACTAAAATAGACAGAAAATTCACAAAAAAATACCAAGCACAACTAGGACTGCTTGTGTAAAAAGAGACAAAAAGAGTCTTCTTCTTCTAACATAATTGATAAGATATAGAGAATACCAGCCAGAAGCGGCAAGGATTATGCATGCAAACACTCTAAACATGTTTACATGTTTCGGACATGCAACTAACAAATCAAGCTATGGCATTCCAAAAGAATGCCAATTAGTCAAACCGTAAAAGCAAATGAACCTTGCCATAGAATTGTCATTTTCAATCAGTAAATTATGCCACAAATGCATCATACAGATAAATCATGTTCCTTTACAAGGACACTACTCATCAAACCAGTTGTAGCCTATGTCGCCCAGATACGGTTACAGAACAACACGGTAAGAAGATGGCTACAAGGACACGTCACCTATTTTGGTGTGTCCTAGTAGAGTGTCCAGGTTGCGTCTGGTGCATGTCAGACACGACATGGCCTATGTTTTATGAGTGCCGTGCTTCCTAGGTTGTAATCCAGCTACAAAACTAAACAAATTATCAAATTTTAAGAGAATTGTCCAGAAGTAAGAAGTTTTGAGCTGTCAACAGTTTTCACATCTTAACTAGAACTACTTGAGCGCCCAAAAGAGAGTGTCATATCTCGTAGCTTCAAGACATGTATGAGACACCACAGGCAACTAAAATACACAGGACACGCCAAAATCAATGCCATGTCCATCTATTTGTGTCTGCAGTGTCATATCATATGTGTCCGTGCAAAATAGTATATTTGTGATAATTTAACAAAAATAGAAACAGATATAAGACAAAGGCTTAAATTCAACTTATACCCTCGACTATTCAAGTTTTTCAACTTGATAACCTAAACTTTAATATCACACCAACCACTACCCTCAACTATTAAATATTTTCAAGTAGATATCCATCAGTCAGAGATTAATTTTTTCGTTTCAAGAAGATAAATTATAATTTTTTTACCAAATTACCCCCATTTCTATCTTCAAGCATCCATTCTTCTTCTTCTTCTTGATTCATTCCAAAGAAACCACCTCTCTCTCTCTCTCTCCCCCACACACACAATAGCACTGGAGTCCTCCTCCTCCAACCCAAAACCCTCCCAGATCCCAACCACCACCAAGAAGCCCCGGCCGAAGACCAAGGAGGTCAGCTTCAAGTACCTCTCTACCCATTCCTTCTCTACCATCACCCGATGCCCGCCGAAGACGACCTTTCCAATAATTCCCGCAGGAGGGAGATGACGGCGTCGGGAGAAATTTTTCTTTCCAAAATGAAAGGAGAGGGGGACGACCTCCCCTCCTCCACCCCCTCGGTGCGTCCCCCGCCGACCGACCAATGCAATTGTGAATTGGCTGCTCTATTTATTTACTTAATTAAACACAAATAAGTGACACTCCCTCTCTTCTTTTCCCATTCCACTCACTAGTACCAATTCCTGTCAAATCTCAATTTCTCCTCTTTTCCTCTACAAGCTTCAACAATGGTGGTCATCTTCTTCATATTGTTCCAAATTCTAGTATTAGTGTTCAATTGCTCCACTGGATCGAACGCAGTCATTGGCATCAACTACGACTAGGTTGCCGACAACCTCCCATCCCTCGCCCAATCGCTGCCCCAACGAGAAAGCCCTCTCGGAAACCCTCGCCCTACACGAGATGTGCCTCTTCTCCAACAACAATGCGTAGAACCCCCACCGATCCACTGATCGCAGGCTCGACGCCCTCGGCCTCTTCCGAGAAAATCATCTTCGCGCCAAAAACGACATTGGTTTGTCTGCGGTGACATGCTCGGTCGACTGGGGAAGGGAGAGGAAGGACCCCCTTTACTCTCCTCCCGAGAGAGAGGGGTGAGAGAATGGGAGTATTTTTGTCATTTAGGACTTTTCGTTCACGCTGTTATGGTAGTAAATTGTACAATTACAGTAGAGATATTTAAGTTGTCTAATATTAAGGTTTCGGGTATCTAAGTTGAAAATTTTGAATAGTTGGAGGATATCAAGTTGAAATTAAGCTTAAGACAAAATATCAACATAATCCGTATAACAAAGACACCACCAAAATACACAGGAAATGTTGTAGTTACCTGAAACTCCCTGACTTTGAAAGTGGGGCTGAGAATGGCACACTGAAGGGCACACCCACGGGCGACACATTCACTCGCATTCATCGTCCTCCTCGGCTCCTTCCCGAAGAACTCGGTCAATATCCTAATGACTGCAGGGACACGAGACCCGGAGCCAACCACCTCGACATTGTGAATGTTCTCAACCGTCAACCCCGCATCCAGGAGAGCCTTCTCCAGCGGCCCCTTCACCCTTTCCAAGATCGGCACGCTGATGCTCTCGAACTCGTCCCTCTTGATAAACCCCCTCACATCCTTCTCGTCCATCAGGCACTCGATGTTCAGCGGGGCCTCCGGGTTCGCGCTCAGCATCTTCTTCAGCTTCTCGCAAGCCGCTCTGAGCCTGAGGCAGGCCCGCGCGTTCTGGTACACGTCGATCTTGTACTCCTCCTTGAACTTGGCCGCGAAGTGCTTGAAAAGGGCCTCGTCGAAGTCCCTCCCGCCGACGTTGCGATCGAACGCGTGGGAGAGCACCTTCAGCTGGCCCTTCTTGTACCCGGCGATGCAGACCTGCATGCTGGCGTGGCCGACGTCGACGAACGCGACGTTCAGCTGGTCGTTCTCGGGGAGGTCGGTCTTGTAGATCCCGTAAGCCAGGGCGGTGGCGGTGGTCTCGTGGAACAGCCGCAGCGGGTGCAGCCCTGCGATCGCCGCCGCGTCCATCACGGCCCTCCGCTGGAGGTCGGTGAAGTAGACTGGGATGCCGATGCAGCAGTCGACGACCGCGGAGCCGAGGTTCTTCTCGGCGATCCCCTTGAGGTCAGAGAGCACCATGCCGAGGACCTGGGTGGGGGTGAAGCTCCGCATCTCGCCGAGGTAGCGGGCGGTGATGAGGGGGAAGCCGTCGGGGCCCTCGACGACCGGGAAGGGGAGGGACTGGAGGTCGCGCTGGAGCTCGGGGTCCGAGAATCGGCGGCCGACGAGGCGCTTGATCTGGGAGACCGTGCTCTTGGGGTTCATCATGGAGGAAGCGGCGCCGGCGGTGCCGATGAAGCGCTGCTTGTCGCCGAAGCACACGATGGCCGGGGTCTCGCGCTTGGACTCGTCGTTGAGGACGACGTCGATGCCGCGCTGGCGCGCGACGGCGACGATGCAGCTCTCGTTGCCGAAGTCGAACCCGACCACGCTCATCTTCGCGGAATTAGGCTTTCCGGATGAGGGAGATAATTAGGGTTTGGCGATCGAGAGAGATAGGGGGAAAGTAGGGGTTTATTGGGGGGGGGGGGGGGGGGGGGGGGGGGTTCTGGAGAAGGAAGGAGTGGTTTTTAGGGTTTGGATGTGGAACTACGGAAACTCCTCTCTCACGACTTACGGGAAGAAGAGGAAAGTCTAATATAAGTCGGGTTTCTTCTAAAAACATCCGTCCGTTTGCTTCATCGGACGGCGGTGAATTTGGATACTTGAAACGGACGGGTGTGATTGGAAAGAGGGTGAGTTGGTGGGGAAAGAAAAATGAGCGGCCGGCACTCGGCAGGTGGAGGGTGGAAGGATTTCTGGAGAGATCTGGGTTCTGTGCTACCATGTTAGCCTTAATTATTGCTAGATATTTTATTTTAATTTTGGGGTCGTTACAAATCTTATCAAATTAATTTAAATATTTAAATTATAATTAAAATCTGTTTATATATATATATATATATATATATATATATATATATATATTAAGATTTATTAAAAAATAATTAATTTTTTATCATAATTTATTATGGATAAACGTGGATAAAAAGATACGGTATTCTTTATGGGTAAAAAATGAGATAAAGTTTAAAATTATAATATTCACTAATTTTCTACGGATAAAAAGGAGAGTATTCAGCTACGCTTAATACAAACAGAGAAAGTTTAAAATTATATTATTCCGTAATTATTTTTAAATAAAATAGTTGATGATATACATATGGCTTATATGGTTTTTTTAAGCCTCCTTATAATAGTAGAGATGCTTTGAATATTTTTTGTAAAAAAAATTCTGTCAAAATTTTACGTCACAAGAGTCTCAAATAAATATTTACTTTAAATAATATAGATTTCGACAAATGTGTTATTTTAACTAATTAAAAATTATGACATGACGATTGCATACACAGTGGAAAATAAAATTATTTTTACGAATACTTTAAGCCAAATTTTTGTGTATACGTTTACATTGTCTAGAAAAACTACTACAAGAATAAGAAGCAATGGACATCGATTTTGAGTTCAATTATGGGGAAGCAAATTGTTCAACTACAACTATAGCCGAGCTTGCAAAATTAGATAAAAACTGTACAAAAGGATAACATATTTATGCGTAACATGCGTGAGTTGATTTTAGCAGGAAACTAATTTCGCGAGCCCAAAGATGGAACATTGTCGGTGAAAGGAAGACTATGTGTTCCTGATAAGGAATAACTAAAAAAAATATTGACATAAGCTCATTATGCGATATATTATTTACATCCGGGAAGCACAAAGAAGTACAAGAATCTGCGCACAACCTTTTCGTGGCAGGGCATTAAAAAGTATGCTGCTTTATTCTTGTCACAATGTTTGGCTTGACAAAAAGTAAAAGTTGAGCACCAAAAGCCTAGCGGGAAGATGTAAAATATTGTCATTCCAGAATTAAAGTGAGATCACATTACAATAGATTTCACAATGGAATTACCGAAGACACATCAGAAAAATAATATGATTTGGTCATTGTGGATCGATTGACCAAGTCGGTTTGTAGAAGCATAGAAAATATTGCTTTTAGTCCCACATCGGAAAGGAGAAAAAGAAAAGGCTCACTCCATTCTATAAATAGAGCCCCATTTCCTCCTTTGAAAAGGGCACCAACTTCTCTTCCCTCCTTCCAACTTGGACTCTTCCTACTACGCACCTTCGGGTGCTAAGTCGAAGAAGTATAGGGCAGTGCGGGCTCGTCGAGCTCAGTCAGCTGTCCCAACCTCTGACCATCAGAGCGTCCCGCTAAGCGGGCCTCTAATGGAAAGTTGTACAGAACCGCCCGTGTCTAGTCCCCGACAGCAAACGGACAGGATGGTTCTCAAGAGTCCCCCAACAACGATCAAGGGCAAGTACTTTTACTAGCCCCGCATCAGGGAGCAAACAGGATAGCTACGCACTCGTGTGCTCGGGATACCCAGGCCCATAAAGCGAGTGCAAAGGTTGATCGAGATGTCCTTGACTTGTGAGATGTGATCCTTCACAAGCGCAAGGAAAGAAGGGGATTCTCTATGCGGCTCGAAATCAACATGGAGTCTCATGCGGCTGAAAATCCAGAAAGCTCCATGCGGCCCATGAGGATTTTATGCGGCTCAAAATCTAGAATGCTTCATGCGGCTCAGAAAGCTTCATGCGGCCCAAAAGCAGCAGGGGGGCCTTATGCGGCCCAAAATTAAACATGAAACTACATGCGGCTCAAAAACTGGGGAGTTTCATGCGGCTCAGAACTTGGAAGGTCTCATGCGGCTCAAAAATCCCTCAGAGCTTCATGCGGCTCAGAAAGCTTTATGCGGCTCAGAAGGAGCCACGTGGCCTTATGCGGCTCAAAACAGACCGATGACAGCTGGCCATAATTACTTCATGCAGCTGGCCATTTAATGCTCTGACATAAAGTGACAGCTCTGACGGCTCTGACATAATGAGGAGACGCGTCAGGCTCCTCAAAAGACGAGAAAATCTCTGAGACAATTAGCACAGTCCACAAAATCCAAAGAAGCTTTCTATGCGGACCGCCCACCCTTATGCGGCCGCCACCCTCATGCGACTGTCACCCTCATGCGGCTCGGATTGTGGGGGCCACCCTTATGCGGTTCAGTTGGAGGCTACCCCCCCATGCGGCTGCCACTCTCATGCGGCTCGGATTTTGGAGGGCCACCCTTATGCGGTTCAGTTGGGGTTCACCCCCATGCGGCTGCCACTCTCATGCGGCTCAGATTGTGGGGGCCACCCTTATGCGGTTCAGTTGGAGGCCACCCTCATGCGGCTCGGATTATGGGGGACACCCTTATGCGGTTCAGTTGGAGGCCACCCCCCATGCGGCTGCCACTCTCATACGGCTCGAATTGTGGGGGCCACCCTTATGCGATTCAGTTGGAGGCCACCCCCTATGCGGCTGCCACTCTCATGCGGCTCGAATTGTGGAGGCCACTCTTATGCGGTTCAGTTGGGGTTCACTCTTATGCGGCTGTCACTCTCATGCGGCTACCACCTTCATGTGGCTCGGTAGTCGGGGCCACACCCATGCGGCTCTGCCAGGATGTCCCGTCTATACGGCTCGCAGCACAATAGCAGTGGGGACACGTGGCAGAAGATCGACCAAGACTTATTCCCCCGCACTCGTACGGCTCTCAGCATAATGGCGGTTGGGACACGTGGCAGAAGATTGACCAAGACTTATCCCCTCGAATTTGATGTTATCAACAAATCATAACAATACAGATTTGTTGTAATCAATATTAACTGCCTAGATCGATTTCCAACAAACCATACAGATTTGGTGCAATCAACATTAACTGCCCAGATTTGTTACAATCAACATTAACAGCCCAGATTAATTTCCAACAAACAAGATCAAGGCTAATCTTAACCAAATTCCTAACCGCCCACTTTTCAAGGAGCAATTACTGCATACCCTACTTATCACAAAGTCCTATAAATAGCAAGGTGCCATTCCCTTGCAAAAGCTGGGAACAGAGAGCGACGGAGACAAAAAAAGCATAGAGCAAAGGGCATCTAGCAAGAGCATTTCTTCATCAGAGCCGAAGCGACGTCCGATCGTCCAAGGAGTAAGGCAGAGTTGATAGCACTCTCCCGAGCCTCTACCGTCACCCCCCAGAAAAATAAAACAATTGTACTTTAGATTGTTTTTCTAGGTTTTGTTCCTAGGCTCTCTTCTGTACAAGCGAGTTTGTAGTTGTGAAGTAAAAGTCCAGTCCTCTCATAAAATTGTTCTGTTCTTTTATAATCAATGGCAAACACGATGGTACGTCCAGCCTACGCCACAGTGTCACGACCCGCACCCTTATGAGGGGCACGAGCACGTGGGTACGTCCAGTCTATGCTGCAGTGTCGGCGGTAGAACGCTGTATATAACGTCTGTAAATACTACGACTAACAGTATAAATGTACCTGTACAGTATATACTCTCCGAATGGAGGTGACATAACAATACAGTCTCAATCACAGAATAAAACTAAGGTAGATAGCTCAGAAGGAAAGACATATGATAGATGAAGAGTAATAAGTCCAGAGTCCAATACAAGCCCAGATATATACAACATCACAGGGTATCAAAATATAATATAGAAACTACAGTCTGATAAAGCTAGCTGGATCGCAGTCCAGTCAAACCTAGCTAACCTATACTACTCTGGAAGTACAAAATCTAGTGGCTCTACTATAAGGCCACGATCCAAGGCTACTCCATCTAACTCGAGCCCATAATAGGTCGAGTAGTCCGCCTCAGAGTCATCTGTAATATATCATAACGGTATCCTGTCAGAAAAATGAGCAAGTACAAATACTAACAGTAGTTCCATGTGAATTAACAAGTTCTATAAGAGACAGTATAATGAACTACGAGACAAAGATATATGAAAACTTGGAAACCGTTCGGAAGCCGAGTTACAACCCTTAAACCAAACAAGGACCGGGGTTGTAACTCTTCTCCGAGCAGAACTTAGTCTCCAATCAAGATACAATGTAAAGGCATGTAGAGCATGTGAGTAACTGTATATCATGTATGGTGAGAAAGTACTGAATGTAGAACAGAACAAGATATATGACAGGAAAAGTAAATATAAAATGTGCCTCGAATATTATAGCCTAATGTGATCGATATGGGTCAAGAATCAGGCTTCCAGCCGACCGGCTACAAGTACGTGGACTCGGTCCGGCCGGGATGGTAAGCTATGGAGCAAGTAGTAGCACAGGTCAGGCTATACCCATCGTGAGGTGAGGGTATAGCTATGATACAAGTAGTAACTCAAGGTGGGCATTGATCACACTATCTATAATATTCCCCATTCCTCCGAATAGTATACAGATCCGGACATAGCACGTCATGACGCGGGATTCCCTAAGAGGGGAGCAAGTCCTCTTCAGGAATCAGCGTCAATACAAGTACAAGCATCAAGACCAAGCAAGTACAAGTATCCCAAGAAATCTAGAAATGACATCTCATGACAGAAATCCGACAATACTAGTCCGTGAACTATCGTGTCTGAGAATCAAGTAAGGCACTACGACTGAATCGGATATAGCAAATATCAAGACAATAAAAACTATCAGTGAATGTACTCGTCTGCTGTCCTGAGCTGTAGGATATATCAATACTCAGAGCGGTAATCAGAAACCTAAAGATGAGATACTGTATGTTAATTTAGGTTTAAACAAGTTTAAGAATGATTTACAATGAATGATATGCAAATCTAGGTCAAACTAGGTCTCACTGAGTCACACTAAGTCCTGTCAAGTCAATCTAGGTCAAATCAAGTTATATCAAGTCAATCCAAGCCAGACCAAGTCAACCCTAGGTCATACCAGTCATCACAGGTCAAAACAAGTCGAAGAAAGTCAAACGGGGTCAAGAGTTGGCCTACAGTTGACTTTTGGTCAACTGGTCAACCCTGGTCAACTCTGGTCAACTCCAAGTCAAACTGGTCAAATATTGACCAACAGTTGACTTTTGGTCAACTACACAAGTCTAATGGAATTTGGGACTAAATTGGGTAAAGTGTTGACCCATAGTTGACTTTTGGTCTAAAAAGTCAACCCTGGTCAACCGAGGTCAAGACTAGGTCTAGGCGACTATTTCTAACTATTACCAACCTCTACAACCCATATCCAAGTCCATCTTGGACTTCGAAACTCAAATCTTGGCCGTAGGCCAATATCCTATTTTACCCTTAAAAAGGGTAAAATTCTAGTTTAGACAATTATCAAGTTAGCCTACCTACGCTTGGTATTTTGACCCGAGCTCCCTAGGGTAGTAAGGTACTAGCCTATACATATATTACCTACCAAGATACCTAGGTAAAGTGGACGTTTAGTCCATCTTACGGCCCATTGTCGGTATCTTGAATATTTTAAGATGCGCAATGGTACGGTGCGATACCGGCGCCCTACAACCCCGATTTCCACTCGGAAGCCTACCTGCAAAATCTAATTCACGTATTCTTGCCCTACGCCAAGTTTCAACTCATTCTGATACTCCGAGCTCCGTTTCGCCCTCTAACTCGATCCCCTCTATTTCCCATTTCTCACTTTCTTCCTATTCTTCTAACTTCTTCTAATTCTTTTCTAACTTCTAATTCCTTAAACTTATTCTAATCTTCTCTACGTATCTATCTATATATATACATATATATATATATATATATATATATATATATATATATATATATATATATATATATATATATATATATATATATACAAGGGGGGTTAAATAGGTGAACAAGGCATCAAAGGGGGGTTTTTTGCCTGGCAGCAACTGCTGCCAGGGCTGCTGCTGCTCCTGCAGCTTGTGCTGCTTCTACAGTAGCTGTAGCTGCTGCTACTGCTGTTTCATCTTCTTCTTCATCTCTTCCTCTTCTTCCCTCCTATCTCTCCATATATATATATATATATATATATATATATATATATATATATATATATATATATATATATATATATATATATATATATCTATCTAACCATCTATATATATATATATATATATATATATATATATATATATATATATATCTATATATATATATATATATATATATATATATATATATATATATATATACAAACAACACTCACATATCTATCTATATATATAAACACACACACACTTGTCTATATATATATATATATATCATACACACACACATGCCTATATATATATATATATATATATATATATATATATATATATATATATATATATATATATATATATATATATATATATACATATATACCTAGGCACAAACACACTCAAACACACACACCACCCTCTCACACACACTCACACAAGCACATACACTCTCCATAACACCACCACTCCAATTTCCCTTACACACACACACAATACTTGTAATAATACACACATAAATACACATGTATATATATATATATATATATATATATATATATATATATATATATATATATATATATATATATATATATATATATATACCACTTCCAAAAAGGATTAAACCATAATAAATCCTTAACCTATTTTTCTAGGAAAATCCTACAAATTTGTGGGCAAATGGTGGAGAATGAGCTCCTCTCATTTATTGTGAGGGAGTTAAATGCAAAAGAGTAATAATGGAGGAAATAAATGCATACCTAAAATAGGTTGGTTGGAGGAAGAAAAGCTTGGAAGAAATGAATTTGAAAGAGAGAGAGAGAGAGTTGCTTAGTGGAGAAGAAAGAGGGGGGGGGGGGGGGTTGAACCTACATGGCCGGCCAAGCATGGGTAAGGGGCACTTGTTAATTACAAGTTTGCCCCTCCCTAAGCCTAATGCTAATTAACTCCAAAATAGGTTTCGAAAGTTGCTAAAAATAAATAAAATCATAATTAAACTTAATTACTCATGGGAGACTAGTCCAAACTCCTAAACCTAAAAGTTTAGTGTGGTGGGCCATGGTTAGATAACATGCTAATTACGGCTCAAGTCGAAATTCACCGGGATCCCGAATTAACTCGAAATACGATGAAATTCGAACCCGACTCCTATAATAATTAAATAATAATATTCATGAAATAAAATTCCCAAAATATTATAAAATGGAAAATTACCATTTTATAGCTAACTGGGAAAAGTGAGGGTGACAGGGGACTAACCTCTCCACGGCTGAGAAGTTGGTGACGTAATCGGACGCCGCCAAGCTCGGCTCCACGCAACAAATGTTGGTCGTCCGCTTCGACCAGCAGGCGTTTGAAGAAATGCTCTCCGACAGGAGCGCTGGCCCGGTCCAGAAGCAAACCCGCACGAAGAAGGCCCGCAGGGAGTGGAGGCCCAAATCATTTGCTCATTTCCAAGCTCTGGAAGAAATGCTCTCTGCTGCTCAAGACGGCGGAGAAGGCTCTCATGCGGCCCCACTTCAGACCGTAGAGGACTCTGTTGTCCCCAAGTCCGGCAGAGGAAAATACTACGATGCTGGACTTATAGGGGCAAAGAGGGACTCTATGCGGTCCAAGAAGCAGCCACGTAAGGGCGCCCGCCGCATGAAGAAGGCTCATGCAGCCACAACTGCCCGCCGCATGCAGAAGGCTCATGCGGCCACAACTGCCCGCCGCATAGAGAAGGCTTATGCGGCCACAACTGCCAGCCGCATGAAGAAAGCTCATACGGCCACAACTGCCAGCCGCATAAAGGAGGCCAATACGGCCACAACTTCTAGCCGCATGTAAACTGTTCCCAGCCGCATGGAGAACACTTATGCGGCTGCCACACTCAGCCACAAGCCATCCACCATGCATGGCTCAGGGTCAGTTTTTAACCGCCTCTCATGCGTTCCTGACACCATAGACTCTCAGCAGGATACGCCAGACTCTGTGACGCACAACTTGGACTCTTCCTACTATGCACTCTCACGTGCTAGAGGGAAGAAGTCTAGGACAGCGCTGGCTCGTCGAGCTCAGTCAGCTGTCCCAACTTCTGACCATCAGGGCATCCCGCTGACTATTACGCGGGCCCCTGATGGAAAGTTGTATAAAACTATCCGTATCCGACCCCCGGTGGCCAACGGACGGGATAGTTATCAAGAATTGTCACCCCCGTTTTTTTCGTTCTACGTATTTCCAGTATACGTATACGGAATCCTGACATGTATTTTTATTTTTCTGCCTGACTAGCTAATTTCAGTTTAATCTTGATTAGGTTCATCATAGTATGCAATGATTTAACTTGGTTTATTTTGGGATGGCTTGGTTTATTCTTTGGTTCATCATGATAAACCCACCACCATCCCCCTTTATAACCCACCTAACTTTTCTCTCTCCTCCACTTTCTCATTAACTCTTCTTCCTTCTCCATTAAACCCACCACCAACCAAGAACACCCCTTAGGCAAGTGCAACTTGCTTCCACAAGAGAGCCCATTTTTATTGTTCCATTAGCTTCTCCTCATGCTTCGAAGACACATTAGAACTTGTTATTTTCCATTTTGAGGCTTTAATTTTTGTAGATCTAGAAATTAGTTATTTTTGGATTTTGGTGGTTTTGATCTATCAAACTTTTTGCTTTCAAGTTTTGATGGTTCCATGTTGTAGAAAATTTTATTCTACCCAATTTTGACCTTTGAAAAGTTGGATTTGGACTTATTTTAACCAAGTTATGGACTTTTGAAGCTTTGGGTTCAAACCATGGAGTTCTTGCTGATTTGGAGAAGACAGTGAGCAGTGTGTGCGAGCTTTTTAGCTTGTACCACGGAGTTGCGCGCGCTCTTTAGCACAGCACAGTATGGACCTCATACGCTGCCTTGATAAGGAGTCGTATGGACCTCATACGCTGCCTTGATAAGGAGTCGTATGGAGTACATACGCTGCCTTAAAGAGGAGTCGTATGGAGTACATACGCTGCCTTGAAGAGGAGTCGTATAGAGTACATACGCTGCCTTTTGGAGACGTATGTCCTGCATACGCTGCCTTGACAAGGAGTCGTATGGACCTCATACGCTGCCTTGAAGAGGAGTCGTATGGAGTACATACGCTGCCTTTTGGAGACGTATGTCATGCATATGCTGACTTGGGTGATAAGGAGTCGTATGGACCTCATACGCTGCCTTGATAAGGAGTCGTATGGAGTACATACGCTGCCTTGAAGAGGAGTCGTATGGAGTACATACGCTGCCTTGAAGAGGAGTCGTATGGAGTACATATGCTGCCTTTTGGAGACGTATGTCTTGCATACGCTGCCTTGACAAGGAGTCGTATGGACCTCATACGCTGCCTTGAAGAGGAGTCGTATGGAGTACATACGCTGCCTTTTGGTGACGTATGTCTTGCATACGCTGACTTGGGTGACAAGGAGTCGTATGGACCTCATACGCTGCCTTGATGAGGAGTCGTATGGAGTACATACGCTGCCTTGAAGAGGAGTCGTATGGAGTCCATACGCTGCCTTTTGGAGGCGTATGTCTTACATACGCTGACTTGAGCGCAGCCTGACTTGAGTGCAGCCTGACTTGAGCGCAGTCTGACTCAGGCACAACCTGATGTTTAGGTGCAACTGGACCTGACCCTACTTACCCTGGCGCAACTTGGCTAATGCCACTTATTGGCCATAGTACCCCTTGCTTTCCTCCTTGGGCGCATTATGTCCCCATATTCCCCTTTTTATGATTTCTGTACCCATTTTATATCCTTATGCCTTTTGATGTAAACTCGACATAAACCCGATGTGATCATGACATTATCTATGAATGTTAATCGAAACAAGGCTTAGTGATGGAATTGCATGATTAGTGACCCGCCGTGGTGCACTCTTGACAAGTAATTTGACATGATAATTCTTGATGGTGGTCCGTTGTGACGCACCCTTGCCTTGATAAGTAATCTTGATAAGCAACCCGACATGATAACCTTGATACGCTGTTGCGACGGCTAATCTGACATGCTAAGTGAATTCTTGACATCGTGGGTGATTGTATTAAATATGCTTGTATAAGCAACCAGTCTTGTCTCGCATCATGTCTAGGACATGTATCCCTGGTTACCATGGTCAGGGATTCATACCGAATCTGACTAGGTTAATGACTAGATTGATCAAGTAGAGCATATAGAGAGGTATTCCGGCTACAAGCAATCCCGTTATCTGGGCGCCTTCCTTGATGGACTTGTAGCCTGCCGACAAGTAGGGTACATTTCCAGCTCACTGTTATGTGGGGTACTACATGAAACGATTACTATGCACACTGCCATGTGTTGCATCCAAGTCACCTAACAAGGCATGATAACTCTAAGCTTGAACCTTGCATCTGGATAACCTGGATAGTCTGCAGGTCTTGTGGCCGTAGGCATACCTCATTGCATCTTGCTAGTAACTAAGCTTGTGATAACCCTAGTTAGTTAAGTATCAAGCCGTACTCTTTGCTTGGCCGTGAATGATGGATGGAGTCCTATCTTGTCTAGTCTTGCCCAGATCCGGTACATGGATACCTCCGGACATGCTTGTTTATGCTTTACTTTATCGATAATTGGTTCGAGGCTAAGTTCTGTTCAGGTGAAGGGTTACAACCCCGGTCCTTGTTTGGTTTACGGGTTGTAACTTGGGTACCGGAATAGTCCTCTAGTTATCTTATCGTTTATCATCCTGTTTTCTTTAACTCATGTCTTATGTTATTTCACCTATGATTTATGTGCTGACATGCTGGTTTTAGTTCTTAAGTGAAGCCCCCTTTGTGGCACTTGCTCTTTCTGGGGTCTGATCCAGCTGGTTTTGTATGGCCAGATTTCGGAGCAGCTACCGAGGATCTTTCAACCTTTCTGCCAGATGGTGAACACTAGAAGGAATCCCGGCAACGAGTGGGTTTTATTTTGCTCTCCCACTCCCTTGTAAAAATATTCTTTTTAGGCGTTTAGCCGCCGAGCAAGTGTTAGCTCGTTTGCAACTTTATTTACTGTCTGCCTACGGGCTGTAGCATGATTGACAAATCCTAGGATTGATCATGTATGACTTAAACTCTTGCTAGTCTTCGTATTTTGTATGACTAGCTTCATGATCATCTGAATATGTAATGTATGGGACGCCTTACTTGTATGTCTGATGATCTACCATCTTGTTATATCTACTCGCTTGCTTAAGATTGAGACACTAGGCTTGTTATTGACCCTAAGAGACTAATGGCTTGTAGTAAACCCTCATGCATCTAGAAAGCCGTGACCGTATTGCGAGGTAAGAATTACTTCAATGTACGTAGCTGGCTGTGTCTGTCCCCCGCTCTCCAGTATTCTGGTTCTGGGACGTGACACGGTTTAAGTGGTGGCCCATGCAGGTCTTGTAAATCAAGATGTGTGAGGGTTTACCGGATAGATGTCTCAATCAGCACTCGCCCTTGAACTCTACTCGTGCCTTCTGATCTTTCAGAATCCTTGACCTGATCACATGTTTGTATCCTCGATCTATCATGGTCCTTTCTTATTGTTCTCCACGTCGTTTCTTCAGCGGTATTGTTCCTGGTCCTACCGATCAGCGAGGCGGAGCACCTCCAGTGGACCAACAGCAACCTGGAGACCAAGCCCAGTACTCTGGAGCGGCCTCCCAAGTCATGCATTCCGGGGATCCCGAGCCCCCAGTTCAGCCAGTCCAGCCTGCAGAGCCTCACGATGGCACCTTGGTGGGTCTCATCAGGACATTGCTTGCGTCTCAAGATCGTCGGGGTGATGCCCTGCACCAGGCAGTACAGGATGCCATGGGCCGTGTTGGTTATCAAGGAAACAGTGCGGCTAGCAGTTTCAAGCGCCTCAACCCTCCCTTCTTTGATGGGAGTGAAGACGTTATTGCAGCTGATGCGTGGCTCCAGGACATTGAGATTATCTTAGATGCAGCCAAGACTCCAGAAGGAGAGAAGGTAGCTGTGGTACGCCTATAGTTATTGGACCTAGCCCGCACCTGGTGGACGATGATAGCGGTTGGATTGGCAACGCCTGTTCCGTGGGCGGTATTCAGTGACAAGTTTCAGATCAAGTACTTCGATGCTGTGGCTCGGCATGAGTTACAGACGAAGTTCACCAATCTCAGGCAGATGAGCAGGACGGTCGATGGATATGCGGCCGAGTTTTCAAGACTGAGTCGGTTTGCTCCCACTTTGGTGGCAACCGAGTTTGATCGAGCGCAGCGGTTCCAGCAAGGACTCCACCTAGAGATCATTCTAGCAGTGGAGCAGTTTGAGCATCAGACCTTTGATGCTGTTTTGCGGGCAGCTAAGAGGCATGAGTATACCTCACAGAGAATTGTGGACAGAACTGGAGGACGAAAGCGGTCCCATGGTCAGATGATCCAGTCTTCAGCCCCAGCCCCGGCAGCTAGGGCCTTGACCATTGGAGCTCCAAGGAGGGCAGCATCAGTTACGTCGGTTCAGCATTCGACTCCGACGTATCCTCAGCAGCAGAAGCGGAGGCAGTCTTCCACAATGGGCTGCACTCATTGTGGGAAGCCAGGGCAGGTAGTGTCAGAATGTCGTCGAGCACAAGGATTGTATTTGGCTTGTGGGGCACCGGATCACATGATAGGGTCCTGCCCACAGAGAGCCGGTTCATCCTCATCGGCCCAGACTAGTCCCTCAGTGAGGGGACCAGCACCAGTGCACAGCAGCAGTATCAGCCTCCGAGACCATTGCCGCCTCAGGCTCAGGCATTCCAGCAGCAGCGACCGCAACAGTATGCCCAGGTCCAAGCTCAGGTTCAGAACCGCCAGAGAGGTTTCCAACAGAGGGGACCAGCACCCAGAGG